>JAOBSW010000987.1:0-137892 GCA_026214975.1 Gentiana macrophylla
AAGTGTCTCCTGCACTTCGATAGATTTAGATCTATCTCCAATTTTCTAAAAAGTAGAAGAGACTAATACGGGGTGGTTAGTCTGATGAGATGCGCATTAATGTCCCCATTTAGATAATAATAGACTCAGAGACATTTAAGTACTTCAACCTTGCTATAGTGATTGTGAGATCTCATCAACCGTAATCACTTATCATGGTTCTCTATCACGGAATCGATATTTCAGTGGATGCGCATTATATATATACAAACAAATAATATGGAAGATGCAAACAATATATAATAATAACATAGTGCTTTTATTAATCATAATAAAGTTATTACATGAATTAAATAGGCGTAGAATGATTTACCGGTTGGATTCGATTCGACCAGGTTGGTTTTAGGACACCTTCCAACAATGCTCCCACTCGCCTAAAGCCCGATCACCCATATCTTACCTAAGCCCGTGCAAGTGAACATGTTTCTCATGCTTAGCTTGAGACAAATGCCTTAGTTAGCGGATCGGTATATTTATCATCCTCATGTGGACTTTCTCTTACATCTGCTTTACATCTCATACTATCTCTTATCTCTCTAATCAGTGATAAGCGCGTAACACGTATTTGGACTGAAGGAGACCTTGGCCCTTTTGGTACGAGATATGCGCTTCCGGTATTATCGCAGATGCGAGAGGCGCTGGACCTTAATGGAGGAAACCACACCAAGTCTGGGACCAACTTCTTCATCCAGCCTTATTTTTGCCGCCTCCGGCGGCCGCAGTTTATGACCGGCTTCCGCAGGTAGAGTCCGCGCGGTAGTCTCACGCTTGAACTGTTAGCTCCTTTGCTCCGCCGTTAGCGTGAAAACAAATCCGGTCGCGCACTTAAAATCGTCCTTATCGGTTTGAAATCGTATCTGTAACCTCGTAGACATTAAACCATCGTTCCGAAAACTAGGAACATATCCACTGAAATGCGTCAAGTACAGTAGGATATTTTCTTGATGAGAATCCAAAGGACTATCACCGATTGACCGGAAATCTACTAGTCATACTACAAGAGGGTACGAGACGTCTGGTCTTGTGCATAACATGGCATACATGATGGACCGATTGCCGAGCATGCGGACTTTACTCATTTGTGCCTCCTTCCTCCTCTGCCTTAGGACTCATTCCCTTTGACAGTAGACCCTTATGTGACATGGGCAAGAATCCTTTCTTTGATTCGCCTATGCCGAATCTCTTGACATCTTGTCTATGTGTGGATTGCATGCACTGACCAAATCCTTTTAGATCTATCTCTATAGATCTTTTATTCCTTTTAATCATAAATACGCTCACCCAAGTCCTCTTCATTGAGAAGTTCTTGGATAAATCAGCTTGGACTGATTGTAACATAGGCACATCATTCCCTACGAAGCGTTATGTCATCCACATAAAGCACTAAGAACATCACAATGGCACTCAGGCCTAACCTTCTTGTAACACACAGGCTCATCTTCGCTCTTGATGAAATCAAACTGTTTGATTATCTCTATCAAAGCGAAGATTCCAACTCCGAGAAGCTTGCTTTAATCCATAAATGGATCTTCTGCGCTACACACCATCCTGGCGTCATTATTGTGAAACCTCGTGTTGTGTCATATACACTTCCTCGTGCACCAGTTCTCGCTTTATGAAAGTCGCTTTCACATCCATCTGCCCGATTTCGTAATCATGGTATGTCGCAATAGCAAGCAAAATTCTAATGGATTTTAACATGGCAACAAAGCAGAAGGTTTCATCATAGTCAACTCCTTGTCTTTGCTTATAACCTTTGCCACCAACCTAGCCTTTGTAGGGTGGTCACGTTATCGTCTAATGCCGTTCTTTCTCTTAAAGACCCCATTTACACCCTATGGAACTATTCTTCAGCGGATCAACTAAGTTCCAAACTTGGTTGTCTTCATGGATTCCATTTCTCAATTCATGGCTTTAGCCATTTCTCTTTGTCATTCCTTAATAGCACTTCCTCATAAGTTCTAGTGGTCCTCATCTTCCAGAGATACACGCCGTTGTACCTTCGGGTTCACGGCGCCTCTCGTGGATCTTCGAGGTGCTAGTGTGTGTCCACGGCAGAGGCCGGTGTCACATCCGTGTGTGGCAAGTCTCTACTTCCATCAATCCGACTATTATCCGTGAAGTGGTTCTCGACTTCTTCAAGATCAATTTTACTCCCACTGACCTCTATCCAATAAACTCTTTCTCCGTAGAAGGCTACTCCCGGCAACAAACACCTTTTGTTCCTCAGATGGTAAAATTGGTACCTTTGGTTTCCTCAGGATATCCTACAAATAGACATTTGTCGACCTCGGCTCTAATTTGTCGTGCATCATCCGCTTCATGTAAGTCGGATAACCCCAAGGTTTTAGATGACCTAGGCTCGGTTTTTCTTAGTCCATACCTCGACGGCGTAGAGTCAACCGCCTTTGATGGAACTCGGTTCGCTATATGGATGGTTTCTAGAGCATACCCCCAAAATGATTTTGGAAGAATCAATGTAGCTCATCATGGATCGCACCATGTCCAACAGGTGCGGTTCCTCCTCTCACACACGCCATTCATCCGTATGCGCTTCGGGAGGAGTCCATTCAGTAGAATCCCATTCTCCTTCAAATAATCTTGAAACTCTCCATCTAGGTATTCTCCGCCTCGATCGGATCGAAGTGTTTTGATTTCTTTACCTAGTTGTTTCTCCACCTCACTTCGAATTCCTTGAACTTTTCAAGGCTTGATTTAAACTTCATTAAGTATATATAACCATAGCGAGAATGGTCATCATGAAGGTGATAAAATAAGAGTATCCTCCTTTGGCTTGAATTGACATTGGGCACACACATCAAAAGATGTATGAGCTCAAGCAATTCATTGATCTTATCCCTTGTTACACCGAAGGTGACTTTGTCATCTTCAGTTAAGTAAACAAGCTCGTGATGTATCAAACGATTCGTGAATCGAATTGATCCAACATTCCATCTTTATGGAGTTTGGAAATGCGATTCTTATTTATATGGCCAAGTCTACAATGCCATAAGTAGGATTCATTCAAGTCATTTGTTTTGGCTTTCTTGTTATTTATATTAAGAACGTCAACATTCATATCTAATATATAGAGACCATTGCTAAGTATGCCAAAGATTTCACAAAAGATTCCATCACGTGAAAAAGAACAACATTTATTCTCAAACGAAAAGAAAATCCATCAACATCTAATGCGTAAATAGAAATAATGCTCTTCGTAAGAGCGGAACAAAATAATGCTTATTAAGTTCTAAAGATCAGCCTAATCGGGCAATGAAAGAAAATAAACTCCACGGCCCGCCGCAAAGAACACTTGCTCCATTTCCAACGCTGTAGGTCCACTCTCCTTTCTCAGATCTCTAGTTCTTCTTAGTGCCCGTGATATTCGCACAAATATGAGAACCACAACCAAAGATTCTAATACCCAAAGCAAGTTAGACTTAGAAGAAGTAATGTTGATCTCAATCATAAATATACCAAGTCGAAGCATCGAATGCTTCTTCTTGGTACTCAAGAAGCCCTTGCAGCTTTCCTCCAATGTCCGGTCCCACCGCAATGGAAGCAAGCATCCTTGGATTTGTCTTTTGCTATCTTAGGCGTTGGCTTAGGTGCGCCTTCGCTTTCTTGGACTTTTTTTCTGGCTTTTGCCTTGCCCTTGCTTGAAGTGACCAAGCAACACTTGCTTTCCCTTCCCTACAAAGGCCTTCAAAGCAGCTTTCAACATGTTCAATAACTCCGCCAGGAGCAATCTATCTTGTTCATGTGATAGTTCATCACAAACCGCAGAATGAGTCGGTAGAGATTGCAGTAATCAAGTCAATACTCAACTCGCTCCAACTTCAGGCCCGGCTTCCCAAGCCCTCTATGTACCCGATCATTTTAAGCACGCACCCTGGACCCACGCAGTGTCCTCTGGATGCCATCTTACAACTAAACAGGGCCTTCGAGACTCGCACTCTCTCAAGATTTAGACCGAGAAGCATAAAGCTCCTTCAGTGGACCATGATAGAGTAGGCGCCCATGGACTCATGTCAAGCTTCAGCTTCAGTGTCATAGAAGCAAGCATGATACATGTAGCATCGAGATCGTCGTATCAAAGGCTTGTTGTACTTCTCGACAACATTCGCAAATTAACCTCAATGGGCTTTTCCGGTAGGCCTCGCCCAAGACATAGCCAATCTTCTCGTGCCTCAAAACGATTTTGAGGTTTCTTTCCCAATCGAGAAAATTAGTTTCGCAAGCTTGTTATCGATGATAAAACGAAGGTTCAATTTGTTTGACATTTTCTACAACAATAAATAAAAGATAGAATAAGTAAAAGCTCATGTATATAAAACCCTAAATTTGCACTTAATGAATCTATAAGGTTTTTACTCCCACTAGCCAACTATTCCCTATTGGCTTTCAAGAAAATAATTCTTTTAGCTGGCAAGATCCCATCGAACTACTCCCGACCCCCAACTTTGGTGATGGGCCAAAAATAATTAAACAGTGGACAACGATTTGTCGATCGTATCTTATACGATTCTTGTTGTTTGACCACCAACTTTGACAATATTTCATCTTATGAAATTAGCCAAACCACTTGCCTCTAAAATCCAAACGACCCCGCTTTGGTGGTGGTCGAGAGAATTCTTAGTCGAGTCTTAACCCAATATTCATGAGATCTCTTTCGATCATATCTCAATAACGCACGATATACCCGAGGTAGGTCAACCCCGCTTTTGGTCGTGAGTTGGGTCCCAACAAGGGCTCTTCACCGTCGTTATAATATAGTGAGGCAATTCCGACTTGATTTTTGATGTGGGAATAATTTTAAATTAATTCACTTAATTAATTTGGTTTAATTATGGTCTCATCTACTATGTGCATATTACTACGATATCATATAAAGTAAAACATACACAACATTCCACGCATAAAATAACCGGTATGATCATGGACTTTTCCGTAAAAAGTGGTTTCGAATACAAACCGATTAAACCGCGGGTCACAAACTAATGGTATCCGCAACCGCCAATAGGATCTTTATTGTATTGACGCCAATGGGTTCTTTATTTCTCCTTGGTCTCGAACTTTGCTCCATTCTTGTTACATAATAAATAATTACACCCGCCGCACACGGGGGGGAACTCAGGGAATGGGATAAGTGCAAAAAGTAAACTAGGTCACGTTCTTCATAACGGCCTAGGACAATTTTTCAAAAAACCAACATAAAGAAAACATTCCCATCTATCCTATTGGTCGAGTCCATGATCAATCGGGGTCCATATAATCACATTATATCTACACATCTAATCCATACAATTTTATCTTATGAAAAAGATTAAATTCTAATTTTAACTACTACTACTCATGCGTCTTTATTTTATCACATCAAATAATTAAATAACTTTTAATTAATTATATGATTTAACCAAAATTAAAATTAACATTTAATTTTAAATCGATTTCAATTTTAATTAAATTTGAACTATTCAAAATAAAATTAAAATTATAAAGTCTCCTATTTGTTTCATTTCCAAAACTAAATTTAGCTTAGCTGCCTTACTTTCCAAAATCAAAATTTTGAAATGGTTTAAAGTTTAAGCTCTATTCCAAATCAAATATTTGGAAAGGCTCAGCCTACTCCAAATCAAATATTTGGAAAGGCCAAATTATTTTAGTCTAAGTCTGCCACTTTCCAAAATCAAAATTTTTGATGTGGCCTGAAGCTGAAACTATTCCAAATCAAATATTTGGAAAGGGCCAGGCCTATTCCAAATCAAATATTTGGAAAGGCCAAATAATTTTGGTTTAGGCTCGGCCACTTTCCAAAATCAAAATTTTGAAGTGGCTCAGGCTCAGGCCTATTCCAAATCAAATATTTGAAAGGGTTGAGCCTATTCCAAATCAAAATTTGAAAGGCCAATGTCCCATATGGTTTCCAAATGGTCCAAACTATTTGAACCATTGGTTGGTATATGACACAACTAAACAAACGAGATATCTATGCACAATAAAATATCACAAAACGAAAAGGGTTGATCTCCCCAAAGGAAGAAGAGAGCCGACGGACAAGAGCCCGAAGGCCACCGCCGCCGCCGCCGCCGCCGCCGGGGATGGGGCGCGCACAATGGGCCGACCCCATGAACCCTATATTTTTTTTTGTTTTAACGCTTTCGCGATTTAAATCTTGCATCTATCGATTAAATACTACGCATTTAAATTATGCTTATTGCTTAAGCTCAAGTCCGCTCGATACCACTTTGTTAGGAAATCACTAGTTTAACGCAATGAATTTAAAATTTTGATTTCCTTCTAGATCGTTCTTCGCTTAATGCAATAAACATGTTAAGTAGTTTGACGGTTATACCTTAGATGATCTACAAGATCGCCGCTTTGACCGCCAACGGAGAGTAGTTCAACGCGCAAGCCGCCCACGCGTCCGCCTCTATCGCTAATCCACACGAACCCCGCCGGAATCCTCCTTGATTGCTATCGGAAAAACTCTGGCCGCTAGACCGGACCTTTTCTTCCCTCACAAACTCACTATGGAGAGTTCTCTATTTTACACAAGAACTATGAGCTCTTGCAATTGTGTTGTAATAAAAGAGCTTGACACTCACTTCCTTTTATAGAGCAAGTGGCGCCCATATGTAGTGATGAGAAGAAAACCTTTTCCAATAAAATAAGGAAAATCAATTAGATTGATTTATCTCTTTAATTATAATATTTTGTCAATATCATATATTGATTATAATTATCTTATTACCATAAATCTATTTTTCCAAAATCAATTAATATCCTATATTAATATTATGGCAATATTTATTAATTAAAGTGCACAATCCAAGTGTATCTTATACACATAAAAGTGGTTTCATTAGTCAACAAATTGACTTCCGGAATATTCTTTAATTAATATAATTTATATATAATTAATATCTTGTATTTTATTTATTCATAATAAATAAATACCACCATATTAATTTACCACTATAACCTTTATAGTCTGTAGATAAACTTTCCTTATTTGGTTATCAACTATAACCGCATTTTAATCCGACTCGATGTTCATATATGTGTGACCCGATAGGCTTCCGAATATGTTGGTCGTAGACACAAAGTGCAATTTACCAAAATGCCCTTTATACCTAACGATCACGGGATGGCGTCAGCAACACACCGTGACCCCAATTATCGGAAGAGTCAAAAGCAATGACTACTACCTTTCATGTGAAGCGGTTATCGTGTAACTTACAATCCTATCGCTATAATAATATCCATAATGATCGTGATCTCGAGTGTCAATACATTGACGATCGTATCTTATAATCTGGATATCATGCTCTCTCGAATAACACATTTACTCCCACTTTGCAAAGATTCTCGAGAGCTAGACATTCCTTATAAGAAGGCCATTTCGGATATTCAATCCCAATCATAGGATACGCGATTCCCGGACGACCAATCATGTATACTCCGCATGCTTCAATATCATACCCAATCACTACCGCATGATCGCCCGTGGTTGGAGAAATCTCAATAGTGTCAAAGCATGACAATCCACACCGTGATGTCATGAAGACTCGGTCAAAAGGATAATTACACAACCGCCACATAGTGTGACACTTAATGTAAGTGGGTCGGTCCTAACGCACGCATTCTCTAATACACGCCCACGCATACCCAAGTGTCCCTACACTTCGATAGACGAGATCTATCCCTACCTTCTAAAAAGTAGAAGACATCCAATACGTGCTAGTCTCGATTATACTATCAATGTCCCATTTGATAATATGTAAGACTAGAGACATTTAAGTACCAACCTTGTTATAGTGATTAGAGATCTCATCAACCATAATCACTATCATGGTTTCTCTATCACAGATCGATACTAGGGACGTTACTATATATATACAACAAATAATATGAAGACAAACAATATATAATAACATAAGTGCTTTTATTAATCATAATAAAGTTATTACATGAACTAAATAGACTGTAAATGACCCGACCCGGTCGGATCCGGTCCGACCCGATTGGGTTTAGGACACCTTTCCAACATGCCCGGGCACGACTTGAGACCTTTTGAGGTAGTTTATGCATTTTTCCGAGGGTTGGAGCCGGTGCACCAAAGGACCTTGCATGCTTCGTGTAATGGGGATATTATGATGGTACCGGAGGTGGCTATAAATCAAATCGAGAAAATTGCCGAGACCTCAAAGCAATATGTGTCTTCAAGTAGAAAAGGGCCAAAGAGTAAAAAGCCGGGATTGGTTGAAGTAAAGGAAGTGGAGACAAATGAACAATGTCAAGCTAAGATGCAACGATGGAGAAAAGGTTGAGAACCTTGAAAAGAAAATGAAAAGGCAAGGCTTTGCCAAATATGTGAGGCCAACATTCGGCTAAGGATTGTGGGATGACACACAAATCTCAAAATATGTCATATCCACGATCCTCAATGCAAGGACAAGCTAGTTTTTCGTCACAAGATAGTCCAACCGATCTACCCAAGAAAATGATGAACATGTTTGCCATGGGCAACCGAGTGCGGGCACTTGGGCTACAATCCGATTACGAATCAATTTCAAAGCGCCGAACAAGGCCAACAAACGAGCAACCGTTGTGGATAATTCTCAATGTTATGAAGTGAATTATGTGGGGCAAAGTCAAGATGGTAATTATGATCAACAAAGTGATGGTTCTTGGAGAAATAATAATCAAGGTTGGGATCAAAACCATCAAGGGCCGAATTGGAACCGGTATTTTGACCAAGGCCAGACCTAAGCTTATAGGCAAAATCAAAGTTCATTTTATCAAGCGCCTTACCAACAAGCCCAATACTATCCTCAACAATCTCAACATCAACAACAAGGGGGTACCTACCAAGCAACTCCTCCACCACTTGATCCCATTCCTCAAAAGAGTGCAACCGATGTCATATTAGAGCAAATGAACAAAAACTTTGCAGAGATAAAGAAGGACATGGTTGAGATGAACTACAAACATGGGTCCGCCATCAAAAATCTTGAGACTCAATTTGGTCAAGTGGTGGAACATGTACAGTTGAAGGGCGGCTTACCGAGTAACACCGAGAAGAATCCGAGAAATGTAAGTGCCTTCTTAACTCAAGTGGTAAAGTGTTAAGGACTAGTGGTGAGAAGAAAGTCCTATGGGAAGACAAAGCTAGAAAAGCTCTATTGAGACCGGAAGCGGGGCCATGGATGGTGATATTGAAGGGATTGAAGATGATGAAGATCATGGAGAGTATGTCAAGAAAAAGGAAGTTGAGAGGAAAGAAGCGCAAGCTAGGGGAGACTATGTGGTGATTGATGTGAAAGAGGAGGAACCAACTAGAAGCGAAGGGAAAGAGCCGTCTTCCCCATGCACCAAAGGTAAGAAAGGTATGACCCCTCCTCCTCCTAAAGATTTTGATTTGAGTACTCTCCCTTATCCACCTAAAGGTCATAGACAAACTCGTTTGAACCAAGCTCAGAACCGTTTCATTGAAATTTTGCGTAAAATTGACTTGATCATTCCCTTTCTTGAAGCACTTGCAAACATGCCTGCTTATTGTAAAGTCTTAAAAGGCTTGTTAAATGATAAGAGTAAAATGGAAGGTTTGGTATGTTTGAATGAAGAGTGTTCGGCGATTTTTGATAATAAGATACCCCAAAAATGAAAGATCGAGGTGGGTTCACCATCCCTATTACCATTGGTGATACTCGTGATTGAAAATGTGTTGTGTGACCCAGAGCTTCAGTGAGCTTAATGCCTAGGGCCTTGTATGAAAAGTTAGGGTTGGGTGAGCTAGAACCCACAGGATGACCTTGCAAATGACGGATAGGTCGGTTAGACACCTATGGGGGTAGCGGAGGATGTTCTGTGCAAATAGATAAATTTACCTTTCCTCAGAGATTTTGTCGTCTTAGACATGGTGATGGATTCTAAGACTTCGGTTTTGCTTGGTCGTCCTTTCTTGACTACGAGTGACGCTAACATAGATGTGAAGAGTGGTGATATTACTTTTCGTGTGGGAAAGGAGAGTGTGACGTTGAATGTTTATAAGTCTAAATATCTTGCTTGTCATTCGCGTCGAATCTACTTTTGCTTGTGTTGTTGCTACCACTAACCCACAGTTGGATAAGGAGCTAATCGTAGAAGACACGTGGATGCACAAAAGGTCGTTGATGGAATGAAGATCAAGAACAACGATAAACCGGGATCGCCTCGTCTCACCATCATTGCCTCATCCGACCATAAGCCACTCGCCATAGACCCGGGAAATTGATTTCAAGTCAAGTTGAAAAAAGGGAACCCTAAGCAAAGTGGCACCTTAAAGAGAAACCGGAGCGGGAACTAAAAGAAAATATTGAGTATTTGGCAAGAGGTAACTTCACGAGCTGTAAGAGGTACCCCATGTGTTAACTCCATACCTTTAAAACCTTCTTGCGGTGTCTCTCATGAATATAATTATAATTATATGCTATGTGTTGTGGTGCTTTGTGATGCTTTGTGGTTCGGTCGTTGTTTTGAGTCTTTGTGGTATGAGTCCGTTTAGTGCCACACGCCGATACTAACGACGTTAAACAAAGCACTTCTACCTTTTCTCGCCTGTGCCAATAGTATAACTTTGAAAAATTGGCACCGTGATAAGTCATCTTGTCGAGCCAACGACGAAACAAAGGCGCTTGGGGAGGCAACCCACCTTTTGGTAGTAATATGTGTTTGGAGTGGTCTTTGGGTGCAAGGGGAGAGTTTAGCTTAAAAGAGAGGTCAGTGATAATTTCTTTTGGTTCCGGCTCTTGTACGTAGACAGGATGTTTTTATGTGAGCCTCGTGGCTTTATTTTATGCGTGGATGCTCTGTGTTTCTTTTGATTATCTTTACATCCAGCATGCGATTCCTGCCTAGTATGCTTGATATGCTTTGAGTCGTTATTTGTGGCATGGCTTCTATTTTTATATATCTCGATCTATCACCATTTATTGGCACGTGGACTTTTCCGTGCATGTGTTTGCCTTGGTTTTTGTTTCAATGGTTTTAGATACTGAGATGGAGCTTACTGTAAGATGTCACGTGGGATACTAGTGCACCTTTTCGCTGGTTTTTGGTCAAACAACTAAGTCTTTTACTCTTTCTATCTCTCACACAATCGAGGACAGTGTTTCGCTTAAGTGTGGGGTGGGAGACTTAGCCGCTTTCTTGTTCTCATTGTTAAATGTGCTTAATATGTGGTATGCTTAGCCTATGACCGTGTTTCGATTCGATTTTTGGGCAATTTTTAAAAATTTCAAGGGTTTGTAGCACCGTGTTGTGTGTGTTATTTTCTACATTCGAGTGGTGATCACCTTAGTATGGACCTCAAACGTGTATCATCAAGGGTTTGATATTATCTTGAGGATGGAGTTTATTAATTTCACGTAAGCTACACTTTGTGCACATTTTGATTGCTACCACCTCTCATACCACTAGTCTCGAGACTAAATAGAAAGGTTTACCTAAGTAGGATACGGATGACGGTCTGGCGCCTCTTTGACCCTACCAAAGCCAAATAAGCCTAATCCCAAACATTAGACCTTCGTGAGTCCCTTCTAAGCCTTGATAGAATGGATGACCACCATTCATCTTATAGCCGCTTTTGTTACTTAGTCGTAAACCTACCCTTGAGCCTTAATTATGGTCACATTTCCAAGCTTTCTACCCTACGAGTGGACCTAGTCTTTTGTTAGACCACACTTGCTAAGGCAAGTGTGGGGTGTGGAAATGATGTTTTAAGTTGGGTTGGTATTTCCTGGTTTTGAGCTATAAGGAGAGAAGGAGCTCATTTGGGCCTAGTGTTCGGATTTGGCCCAAGAAGAAAAGAAAATCTGTTCATACTATCCAAAAAAAACCAAGTTCAAAATAAATTAAAAAGTTCTCATTGAATAAGAGCTTGGCGATAGGGAAATAAAGGGTTGGAATCAAAGAGATGAGCTCAAAAGTTAGCTTTATAATGTTGGAGTTGGGATTGTGAGATGGGTGCTAATGTATTCGACCTCACCTCATGAAACTTGAAACATAGTTGAATTAGGCAATGAGTTCGGTATGTTAGTATTCTATGGTTCCCAAAGTGTTTAAACTAATCAAAAAGGAGTTTGGGTGGTTTGTATGGTAGAGATAAAGTGGTACACTTGTTGATTAGGATCACTCATTTCTTTTCTCCAGCTTCCCAAAATATCATTTTCGATTAACCGAATTACCCTAGCCTAACGTTATAACCTTTCAAGTCCTACCCGATTGTGTCCAAACTTAGTGACCTTGATTAGTGGAGAGGGTGGTTGGTATGAGACGGTTGGTAGGCTTTTGGTCGGGATTCAAGCCCCGACAATCATTTTGAGCACTTGGCTTTGGCTTGGCACCACACACACTCCATTTTCTTGATAATGTTATACCGGTGTGTATATGTTCGTGTGTCTTACTTTGTGGTTACCTCGAGAATGTGAGTAGTAGCACCTACATCACAACGTTGAATCCCTTGGTTGGTTTTAAATGCCTAATTTACTCGAGGCTTAGCAAAGGCTAAGTGTGGGGTGGTTGATGGGAGTCAACTTTACGTGATTCGGTGCATTTTCCACCCCGCTTATCCCACTTTTAGCACATTCTCGGTGTTTTTAGACCGCTGGTAATATCGTGAGTTTATAGCACGGGAGTAAATCCGTCGCTTTGATGGTCTACTACCTCTTTTAGTGATATTAACCAATTCCCAAGCACTTTTACCCTCCGAATCGCTTTTGTGTGTGTTGTTCGCTCATGAGATTGTAGGGTCTAGGTGTCATGAGAACCCGGAAGGCAAAGATTTATGATGATAAGTATGATCAAGGTGCAAGAATGAGCCAAGGATGAAGAAAATGAAGAAAAAGAAGAAAATAGTTGGTATCTTCACGCTATGTTCTGTTCAAGCAATTTGACCTATGATGGAAGCATTTTATGGTCACGGTCTCTTCATGAAAGTTGTAGGTAATTGAAAGATATTTCCAACACATTTTGAATCACTCAAATCGGAGTTCTACACACGAAGATATCATGGTTTTACTGCTGCTGCCAGAAAACAGCAACGCCTCAAACGCGTTTGGACATTTCAAACGCGCGCTTGGAGCTGTTTTTTTTTCTGAACAGAGAGTCAAGGGCTGAAACGCTGCTTGGGGACCTCCAAACGCGTGTTCGAGTCATTTTCGCAGATTTTTCCCACCTATATATACATTTTAACACAGTTTTTCAACAATTCACCTCCCAAGAACCCTAACTCTTAGATTAGGCCGACTCCTCCCCTTTAGCTCTTCTAAACTCTTTCTTTCTTTAATTTCTCTTGTATTAAACTTAGGTTAGCTTAGATTCGTAGCTCAACTCTTGGATTTTGGTGTATTTTGGGTCTTCTTCTTCCCCAAAGTGACATGGGTGTTGTTGAAGCTTGAAGAAACATCATAGCTCTGTGTTTTTTCCGGTAATTAATTTCGCTTTTGTTCTCATTTCATGGTTTTAATTTCTTGTTTGATGCTTGCTCTCGTAGTTATAATGAGTAGCTAATTTCTACATAGCTAAATCATTTGAAATTTGGTGAAATCACCCTTTGGGTGTTGAAATTGGGAGTGGGTAGTTCTTTTATTGTTGTATCTTGCATATTTCACGCCTTAGAACTTGTTATAACGGATTTGGTCCAGATTGATCACCTAGGTCAAAATCACACACATCAATCTTGAGAGTTGTTCGAGAGAGAGATGTGGGAAAATGGTTCTAGGATCACTTTAGAGTGAGGTTACTGCTTTAACGCTTAAAAGCGGCTCTAGTGCATATCTTGTCTTGTTGATGAATCTCCTTGCAGGAAGGTAGTTAACATGGCATAAGGTGTTGGGAGAGAGTTGTTCAGATCTTAACACCGGGATTAGGAGTACGCACCGTGAAATTGAATGCAAGAGTTCGCTCGCTTAATGCACATTCCCGGTTTTGTCATTCCATTGGGTGAAACTAGCTATTTTGATCATGGTTCGCTATGTCCCTTAATTTATCATTAAAACCTAGTAATTTAATCTTCGTTTCTTTCTTTCTTATCTTTAAACTTGTTAGTAGGGATCACTCTAGAGTCGTTGTAGTTAAAAATACTTTGGAAAGATTGTTCATCTAGACTAAGCAATACGCTCACTTTGGTACTTGCAAACACGATTCCTTTGGGTTCGACTGCACTTCAGTAGCTATTCTAACAATCGACCCGGTACAATCGCCGTGAGAGAGTTAGTTTACCCATGGTTTCGAGTCTTTATAAATTGTTTTTGTTGGGTGGATTTTAGCTCAATCGCTTTCTTTAATGCCGTGAAGGCCTCGCTTGCCTATTCGCACCAATCAAAGTTGTTTTTTTTCAACAAGTCACCAAACATCTTGCTATTATACCATATCCTTTGATGAACCTTCCATAAAACCACCAATCCCAAAAACCTCACAACTCAGAATATTCGAGGAATAGGCCATTTGGACATGTTGCCAATCTTACTAGTGGTCTGCCATCACTTGCCCTTGTTGTATTATATGTCCTAGATACTCAAAATTGGTATGTGCAAAGCCACATTTACTCATTTTAGCATAAAAATTTTTTCGCCTCAACAATTTAATATCGCTCGCAAATGTTGCATATGGGATCAGAGGTCGTGATCAGATATCAAGATATCGTCAAAGAACACTAATACAAAATTTCGAGATATGGCTTGAGAAGTTCATTCATAGCCTTTGGAAGGTGGGTGGTGCGTGCTGGTTAATCCAAAAGGCATGACAGTATATTCATAATGGCCATGATGTGTTACAAATGCGCTTTAGGGATTGCTTCGTTTCATTCTCGATCCGTGAAACCAGCCCTTAAATCAATCTTAGAAAAGAATTTTGCTTGCCCCAACTCGTCTAAGAACTCATCTATGATAGGTATAGTGGTATCCGCCCTTCATCAGTAAGCTCATTTAGCTTTCTATAGTCCACACATAATCGCCAGGTTCCATCCTTTTTCTTAACTAACAGAATAGGTGATGTATAAGGGCTATGGCTGGCCTGTATCATTCCCGGTTCTAACATCTATTCAATTTGATTTTCTATCTCCTGTTTTTGGTGATGACCATATTTGTAGGGCCTCAATTTGAAAGGATCACCTTCTTTAAGGATGATATCATGGACTAAGTCTCTGCCTGTGGTAAAGATTCGTGTCGAAAACACATCCTTGTACCGATCCAAACAAGTCCCGAACCTCCCGATGTATGCTAGTAGTTTCATTCACTCAGAAGGGCTCTAATGAAATTGAGGCATGCCATTACCCCATACTTACCCCCTTTAAAGCTTCTAACCAAGTTCTTGCAAATTGATGGTTTTCGGGCCAGCAGCTTCTCATAACCCTTTAGTACAATAGGTTGGCCATCCTTGTGAAAAGAGAGTTCCATTTTGTTGAAATCAAACATCATTGGACTGAATTTCTTCATCCAATCAACCCTAAGTACCATATCGCACCTCCTAGTTTCGTGAGTCCGACATCATGAGTGAATCGGTTGCCTTGCATAATCCATGGTAAGTTTGGACACATGTTATCGCCACCATTTTGTTTCCATCTGCAACAAAGAACTCCTAAGGGATGAGTAGCTTCTACAACACATTGGAGATCCTTAGCTAGCATCCGGTCTAGGAACGTGTGTGAACTCCCACCGCCTACGAGTATATTCACTTGCCTCTTTTTGAGTAAACCTTGGATTCTCGATAGTGTTTGAACCGACTTGTCCACCATGGTGCTTAATGACAATTGAGATACTCGGGGTTGTAGTATCGCTTCCTAATCATCCAACTCTTCAAAGCATAATCTTGATCGCTTTCATCAACCGTAATAAAGTTGAACAGTTTGGATTTACATTGGTGTCCTGGCAGGTACTTCTCGTTACATTTAAAGCAAAGACCCTTAGCCCTTCTGTCTTGGACTTCTGCTGGTGTGATAAATTTGTTACCGTCCCTTCCTTTTTCTGGAAATTTAGCAGTTATAGGTATGGTGTTGGTCTTCTGATAGTGTATAGTCTTATAACCAGGGTTTGTGGTGCTGCTCATGGAATCTAGTACATCTTCTTATGCTCTTGCATATTCTAGGGCAGCAGCTAGATCTAAGGGTTTATTGACCCTCACAATTGATCTAATACCCTCCTTCAATCCTCCTATGAAGCTTGCTACGAAGTATGCTTCATCTAACCCAAGATTCTTCAAGGATACTAGTGTTTTAATCTCCTCAAATTTCGCCTGATAAGCATCTACTGTTCCAGTTTGTTTTAACTTGTGAAACTCATCTACTACATCATCATAACTCTGATTTGCAAATCTTCTACACAATTCATTACAAAAAAATAGTCCAAGTGATGAATCTCTTGTTTACCTTCCAACATCGTACTACCATAATTCAACTTGATCATCTAAGTGCATCTCGCTAATGCTACCTTCTCATCCTCTTTAATTAAGTGAAATTGGAAGTACCTTTCACATTTCCTTAACCACGCCGGGGTTTTCCCTTTAAACACATGGAAATCCATCTTGTGGAGTTTGAGTATATTGTCATACCTTGACTGCTGGTGGGGACCTAGAATTCCTGTGCCAGAGGAGGGAATTTCGGTTGCTAGTGGTGTAGGAGCTTATCTCCAAGAGTCTGGTATTGTTTTGTTGGATAAGATCGCAAAGATAGCTGCAAATTGATCTTTCGTGGTACGCCATTTGATCATCTCGAGCTCTGTTTGAGATCTTGCATTGATTTACTTAGCTCTTCGATATCTTTAGCATTCTTTTTTGTCTGCTCATCCACATATTGGAGCCTAGTATCAGCCATGGCAGAGCATCGCTTTCTCCGATACCACTTTTAAGGAACTAAGAAGTAAAATGACAAGGTAGCAAGGGAAGAAGGGGAAGATTTGCAGGAAAAGAGAGAAAAGTAAGATTTTTATTGATTATTTGCTTGAATGCTTTACAAGTCTGTATGATCTCCTATTTATATGCTCTATAGCAATTGTACAGCTGACTGACAGCTCATAATAGCTCATAATCTGCTGTATTACATGTGATGCTAACCGACTAACCGATAAGTATGCTTCTTCTTAGTTCCTGACACGCTCTAACATGCCGATTTAACAAAACCATAAATGTACATTACAACAATAACTTAACATATTCGTAAAATAATAAATCGTAAATAAATGTTTAAAACTTATGGATTGAGACGAGTTTAGCACTCTATCCTTAAGACTAATTTGGGCTGAATTCGTGTCCACGGTAATCACAATCGCCTCCCAAAATACAACAATCCTTACCTTCCGATCGCTTGACACTTAAATGAATCAAGCAATAACGCTAAAGCCTGGTTAGTAATCTCTTCTTGACTCAATTATGCAAAGCGTAGATGCAGATATGTTATTATCCGTAGATATCTTTATAGGTTATATTTTTTTTTCCTTCTGTAATAATATTCAGACCTTTAAGGATATATATAAGATGTCAAAGCCTCCAAATGATCCAATATCTCATTTCAATTATTTCCAAACTGTCGTGGCTTGTTTCATGTTCAAGAGTCACGTATATTGAACATATGCAACCCAATCCAAAGGTTAAGTACATTGATGAAGTAGGATCTCACCAAATATTAATTCACGGGTACAATTGCTCTAATGATAGCTTTCCGTCACCGTCAAGTGTAAGAGAAGAGATGTTGTTTTTGTAGGTTTTGACCGAACTCAAGTTTGTTCTTGAGCAATTACGATCCAATTGCCTTATCGAATCAAGTCGGCCGTAGTTCTTGAAGTGGTTCATATAGGAGTCTAAACTCCTAATCTTGCCGTATCCTCCAAGGATTCGGTTAAGATTAGATTTTATCCGACCTCCTAATTACTGTGAGATAGGATTTTCCAATATCGAAGTTACGAACCATGCTTCTAATTCAAAGCTAGGTTCAATTCCCACGCTTTTACTTGTTATAAGTGCTCACCGCTCAGTCACTGGAGGGTTGACTTAATCGCGCTCTGCGCATTCCTTATAGACCGACCGTCCGGCGGTGGTAGAGTTGATCATGGTCTGTCCCATTCTCTCCGGTCAGGAAACATTCCCGACCTTACTTATGGCTATCCAATTGTTGTACGACGCGTGGCCTTGGCCGAGACGACCATCATCATAAGCCCCCCAGGTCGGCCTGGGCCCTCAGCCTAAGGCGACCTGATCCAAACTTGGTCGGGACTGGATGGTTCTTAACCGTTGGTGTCGATTGGGGATTTTGTGACGCTTCATACATTATTGCGATTGTCACTATTAGCACGAAACAAGGCGCCGTGCATGCCGACGCCAAGTGGGCCGTTAACCCAAGCGCCGCACGGGCTATAACTCGCCCTTCAAACGCCCGCTCCCATTAAAACCGCCATTATTAATTTCAAGTTGGGTGCAAAAATCAAGTCTCCTCTTCATCTTTACAAGTAAGGATTTTTCTTCGCATTTTTGCTTGTTCTTTAGTTTGTAATTTATGAGGGTGAGATCATCCACTCCTTCCGACGAGTCGCCTCAGAGAGTTGAATCCTCGCCCTTGATTTTGAACCTGGGGGAGTATCGCCGCCTCACCTCCTTTCACTTCGCCTTTTCCGGCCTTATCTACGGCCATCACCTACCGTAATAACTTGTTATCCGGCTTGTTCCTGTGCATACTGCGTGTCCCCACTCCCCAGGATTTCGCTTCATACGGCATCTTAAAGCCGTTTCGCAACCAAGTCTATTATGGGTAGCTTTGTAACTGAATCCATCATCTCCCATCACTCAATCGATTATCTCTACAACCAATACCATATAGACGCCACTGCATTTTCTCCCCGTGATCCCTATTAGTCCTCCGTCGAGAATCGATGCTCGGATCGCCGGCCGATGTGCCTCTCGAGCCTCCCACCGATTATTGTGCAATCTATAAGGATCAACTCGAACGCGGCTTGAGGTTACCCTTTTGCTCGCTATTGTGGGCCACTCTCCGCCATTATCAATTGGGGATTGCTCAACTTGCCCCAAATGGGGTTAGGTGTATTGTAGGGTTTGCTATCGGTGCCGTTTGCGCGGACTGCATTCTCGCTGGTCTATTCCGGACGCTCTACCGGGCGCCGCAAAGTTCCAAATTCTCCGGATGGTACTATTTTCTTCGCCGCCCAGTGTCCTCTTCTCAATATTCCTATCCAACACGCCAGAAGACGTCTTTCAAGAGATGGAAGGAGCGATTCTTTTTTGTTCGGCACGAGGGAAATGTCCATCTAGGTAGGTGGAATACTGGAACGCCGACAAGGACTTAAACCCCGATATGGCAGATTTGAAGGATTGGATCCAAGTTATCCGGAGTTGATATCTCAATGAATTGTCGTAATTATCCTTCCGAGCTTATCGATCGTGCTCGGTTACACGAGGCCGGGCTCGAGCCATATGCACCTCTTACCGAGGATGAAGAGAAATCTTGTAGGACCTTGTCCGTAGTCTGCTGATTTCTTTCCTTGTATAATTGTATTTCATGCACCTTACTTTTGTTTTCTTTGTATGTTGGTCGACCGGCGATCTACTATCCGGAGCAGAGCTAGAGCCGACGATGCTCACCTGAAGAAGCCTTGGTCGATCTCGCGACCTTGAGAATCCTCGAGCCTTCGCTTATCCGATCATCCGCACGGTGCTCGGCTCAAGCGTCCAGCCCTTGCCGAGCAATCGGATGACGCTGGCGCGCCGCCCACCGTGATCTCGAGAGTGAAAATGTGATTATTATCGACCTTCCATCTCGATGAAGAGATCTCGATCTAACCCCTCGCGCCGATCGATCAATCAATCGCCGAGAGTCCTCTCGCAAGAGAGGACGCCGAGCTTACTTCACGGCCGACCTTCCGGGGAGAGCAAGGTGAAGCCTCCACAATTCAAACCGCTTCTTCACGCTATGTTCATCAGAGATTTAGCCGAGATGGTATGCCCACTACATTGCCGAGTTGATTTTCTTTTACATGCATACTTGTATGCACATTCGCATATATGTATTTTTATTTTCCTTATGGTCATACTTTGGTCGTGGTGCTCGGATCGGTCGAAGTATTTGATCGCTTGGCCAAATCCAAAGTCATTGTCGATGAGCACGAGAAGACAAAGGATCGAGTTTAAGACTTCCAAGAAGAAATACAAAGATTTGTATGAGGCCAAGAAAAAGGGTCTGGTCGACCTTAAGGCCAAGCACGAGCTGGAGCTGCAGACTCTGCATACGGCGCATGCTACAGAGATATAAAACTTGGAAAGACAGCTGACCGAGGAGGCAGAGAAGAGGGCAACGGTAGAGGAGAGTTTGAAAGTGGCGCAGTCGGCTCGTGATGCTCTGGAGAGTTCCGTTCCGGCCCTTATAGCCAAGGGGATCCGGGATTATTATAGTACCACCCATTTTGATGGGGTCCTCTCCGCTCTCCTTGTCCCTATAGTCAACCATGGGTACTCAATGGGAATTGACGATGCTCGAGCGCAGTTGGAAGGCCTCGATATCTCCAAGTTGAAGAATGCCGGCCTGTACAAGCCGGGCATGGGGCAGGCATACAACGAGCGTCTTCGAGAGCTGAAGTCAGGGGTCGATATTGTTCAGAAGTATTCTGCTCCTCCCTCTCCTAAACCGACCGCTCAAGAAACTCCCGCCCTCGTAACAAGATGCCCCAGCGGTGGCTCTCACTAAAATCGCTTAACATGCTTTATGACTGGCCCCGCGGTCTATTATTTCAATATTTGTAAAGACTTTTTCAATATTTGTAGACTTAATCTGTAGACTTGTCTCAACAAATTTTTGTTTATAAGAGGAAGAGCACTTGTGGCTGCTCCTTTTGACTTTCTTTTCGCTTTGCCTTGTCTCTGCTTTTTGACTTTCTTTCGCTTTGCCTTGTCTTATCCTCGTTGTTTTCTCAAGCATGCTCTGTCTACTTTGACGTGGCATGCTTGAGAGTTCTGCTGCTTTAATGTCCGCAAGAAATTGTATTATTATTACTAATATTATTTATTATTTCCCTAAGGATTAACACGCATAAATCTTTATAATTAGTGGGATAATTGTGGATATATCTAATGTCAAGATCATACCATTATGACCTAGGATTCTTTTCCCTGCTTATATTTAGTTATCCCACATATGGAATAACATAGGGGTAGGTCTCGAAAGCGCCCTGCTGCTCAGCCCCCAAGGCCACTATGGTCGAACCGGGCAACTCCTCTTCGCCAAGCCTTAGCCGACCAAGCGGTGGTTGGAGGAGGAGTTCAGGCCGATCTCCCACCTAGGTAAGGGACCCGCCTTTAGGTAGCTTCGGGCCCTCGGCCCTTAATGCCCTATACTTAGAGGGTTGACCATTTATTACATGTCCCATAAGGATGACACGTGGCATAGTTCGGTCGGGCATCATCATATGCCCCTAAGATCGGGCCGAACCACTGCTGTGAGGTCGGATCTGCTAGAGGTGTTGGTCGCCCCCGCCATCTAGACTTGTATAATTTTACAATGGTCTTCGCCAGGTGGCACGGTTATTGTTATGACGCCGCCATTCGTGCCCACGCCTTCCAAGTGGAACGGTTTTTGAGAACACTACCGCAGCCTCCTTATTTAGTGCCTTCGCGGTTCTCGCTTCAACGCTCTCGCCGAGCTACCCTGTGTCAATGCTTCGTGGAGAATCTTACTCCTACAGAGTCGGGCGTAACTCGCCCTTAACGCTTCTTAAGTTTTTGAACTTGCATTTCATTTATGCTTCGTTGTATTTTTACGAGCCCGACTGCAGTAGCTCACCAAGAAACGCATTGAGCCCGACATCCAAAGGTTTCTAAAATTTGGATCCGACCATGGATTATTACTTGAGTCCGCCCCACGGACCGATTTTATGACGAGTCCGATATGTGGAGCTCGGTTTTGAGTTCTTCTACTTAACTAAGGAATTATGGTCTACAACATTTTACTTTGAGGCCGAGCTAGAGAGCTCATACTTTTTTGTCTTTATCTTGACAATTTGTGCCCTTTAGGCACTTGTTGGCGTTTCACCTTTTATTCCTTTATTTTTCATTGTATGATTTTTTATCATCTTCATAACTTAGGGTCCTTTGCCCCTGTAGGACATCACTTACAAGGCTTGTTTTGTAAGTGTTGTGCTTTGGTGTTAGTTCTGATCGTCTGTCCTGCAGACTTAGAAAGTTTGAATATTTCACTTTCTGAGCCTATCAGTTCTGATCGTCTGACCTCCAGACTTGGAGAGTTTGAATATTCCAAACTATCTAAGTATTTCGTGAGTCGATCGTCTGAGTCGATATTAATCTGTTTTTCTAGGTTGCATTGCAAACACGCTTTAGTCTGCCTCTTGCAGACTATTTGAGTTTGATTTTGCAAACTTTTCTCTCGAGACCGACTCGCGGCTCGCCTATAGACTTTTTCTCGAGACCGACTCGCGGTTCAAATGAGTTTGGTGTGTCATTTGCAAACTTTTTTTCGAGACCGACTCGCGGTTCGGGCCAGATTTGCTTTTTTTTGTCGCCTTTATCGTGATCGACCCATGTATGCCTTCATCAAGTCGCCGAGTCGGGAAGGAGATCCCAACAGACCGGACAGCTTTCAACTCAAGGTTTCTTGAGCGACGGATCCTCGACCTTTATGCCGGTCATAAAAATACAAGGACGAGCTTTTGTCCAGGATGCCCAGATCGCCGATCCCGAGGAGATAATGCAAGCTCGCAAGCCGAAGTTGAAGGAGCCGCGCGATCGCTAGCGCCGAACGGAGGAGGCCCCGCCAATCTCCTACGATCATGATGGACTTGAGGCCGAGATGCCCGCCAGACGCCAAGCCATTCATGAATACAAGAGCTCGCTCACTTTCACCGGGCCTGAAGGTTTTACTTGGCTCCAGCCTAAGCTAATGGTATACCCTTGGCGTGAATCAGCTTGAGAGCAATGCCTCACCGATCATTGAGAATCTTCAACATGGGAAGGCTAGGCTTGAGGAGTTTCAAGCCGGTGAAGATATGGTCATAAGTATGGTCGCAGACTGCCGCCCAAAGAAGAAGCCAGTCGCCTTCAACTCAGCCTTTCTCTGGTACGCCTCCGATCAAGAATCAGACTCGCCGCCAATTCTAAGATCAGCCTTTATTATTTTGTTGAAAACTTGTTGAGAGACTCCAATATTTTCCAACTTTTGTTATTTTTTGTTCTTGACAATTTGTGCCTTTTGGCACTTTGTCTCAGAATATTTTCTTCTTTGGCGCTCAAAGACTTCATTGCTATTACTTTGGCTTTTGGTTTTGCCTTTGCTTTTGCTTTAAGCATAGCTAGTGGTCCTTTACCCTGGAAGTACGCCTTTACAAAGCTCGCTGAATGATGTACTTCGTTGTATGCACCGATCATCCGTCCCGCAGATTTGGGAAGTTTGATTATTTCAACTTTCTAAGTATTATATAGAAAGCGATGATCGCTCATCCCTGCACTTAGGAAGTTTGATTATTTCAACTTTCTATGTATTATAGAAAGCGCCGATCGTCTCATTCTGCTGCACTTGGGAAGTTTGATTATTTCAACTTTCTATGTATTATAGAAAGGGCTGATCGTCTGTCCTACAGACTTGAGAAATTTGATTATTTCAACTTTCTAAGTATTATAGAAAGTGTTGATCGTCTGTCCTACAGACTTGGGAAGTTTGATTATTTCAACTTTCTAAGTATCATTAGTCTTGTTCTGACCGTCTGGATTTTTTTTCCCACTGCTGAGTCTGGTCCTGCAGACATATAGTTTGGCACTTAGCAAACTTTCCTGAGACCGACCTGTGGTTCAATCCTTCCACTGAGTCCGACCTGTGGATCAGTCCTTCCACTGAAAGAACTACGGCCGACTTGATTCCAGTATGGCAATTGGATACGAGGCGCCAAGAACAAACTTGAGTTCACCAAAACCCTACAAAAACAATATCTCTTCTCTCTTACCGGCCGGGACCGAAAACTATCATTAGAGCAATTGTACCCGCTGAATTAATATTTGGTGAGATCCTACTTCATCATTGGCGCTAGAAGGAGGGCCTCTTCTACCGATAGTTTCAGTAATCATCTACGCCACCATGCCGCCAAACAAACAGGAAGAAAAAGCAAGTTACACAAGGTGGCTTAATCCACCATGGTCGAAAAGAGGCAGGAGGACCCTAGTGAAAAGGCAAAAGAAACTACGACGACACCCTCCTGTGTGGAACCCCTACTGATCCCGCACAAAGCTTTGGCTGAGGCGTTATCTAACCTTAATCCGCCAACTTCAAAACGACAGAAAACGCGTTAAAAGTCGTGGGGAAGACATCACCGGAGATACGCACACCAAGGAAGACCCAATTGTGGATGAAAAGGAAAAGACCTCAATTTTTCACATGAAGAGCAAGTCGAGGCTCGCCCACCGCCCATCCCAGCGGAGAGAAATCAAAGAACAAAGCAGTAGACGCAGCCTCGTGATGGAACCGATGCTATCCTGGTAAGACTCCCTTTCTTCTCGATTCTCCTTTCACCGAGCAAAGTTGAAAACTACCCTGCACTCCCAAGGATTTAAGATGCCAAAGATGGATCCCCGATGGGACTAAAGACCTAACGATCATATGCACCAATACCGACGATATGACCCCTCGCATAACGCGCCGATCGATGAAGTGTAAAGCGCTTCCTCGCGCTTATTGACCGGTCGGGCTCGGGAGTGGTTCAGGAAACTACCACCCAAGTCCATTAATGACTTCACTACTTTAGCCAGAAAATTCATGCATGCCTTCATCACAGCACGCCCGTTCCAGAGGAACGCCACTCATCTACTCACGTTGAAGCAAAAGCATGATGAAAGTGTGCTGCAATTCCTAAAAAGGTTCAATAAAGAGTCGAGGCAAGTACAAGGGGCCGATGAACATCTGATAGTCACATCCTTTATAGCAGGGCTACGTGAGGGTCGGTTATACGCCAAACTCAACAACAAGCCCCTATTATCTATGGAAGATTGCGTAGAAACGGTCTTCAAGCACTGCCAGGGGGAAGAAGCCAACATACTCAAGAGAGAGCAAGAAAAGGCAGATCCTAGAAGAGGAAAGACGACACGGCAACCAGAGAAGGAGCGAAAACAAGTATGGGACAGGAAGACCTCTCCCATTATCGACAGGCTCGGGAAGAAGGGAGCTCTCCAAGATAGACTTGGTGCCATTGAATCGATCCCGCGAGCAGGTGCTCGCCCTAATGGAAAGAAAAGGAATAGCCCGTACGCCCCCACCTTTAAGGGGACCAGTGGAAAAAAGGGATCAGACAAAGTATTGTAAATATCACAAGGATGTGGGTCATGATTCAGAAAGCTGTAGGGATTTGATTAGAGACATAGATGCTGCAGCACTGGAAGGAAAAATTGATGAAGCAGTTGACCGAACGTGGAATCCTAACCCAAGAGGTAGGAGAGAGTATAAAAGGAGAAACTACTACCAGGGAAATGATGGTAGAGCAGATCAAAAACGCAGAATAAAAATACTTACTTGCAGAGATGAAGAGGGAGACTTCAGTTTTTTGCACCCAACTTGAAATTAATAATGGCAGTTTTAATGGGGAGCGGACGTTTGAAGGGACAGGTTATAGCCCCAAGAGACGCTTGGGTTAACGGCCCACTTGACGTTAGCAGGCACTGACGACTCGTTTCTCGTGCTAATAATGACAATCGCAATAATGTATGAAGCGTCACAAAATCCCCAATCGACACCAACGGTTAAGAACCATCCGGCCCCGACCTGTTTGGATCAGTCGCCTCTAGTCGGAGGCCCAGCCGACTGGGGGCTTATGATGATGGTCGGCTCGGCCAAGGCCACGCCGTCGCATACAACCATTGATAGCCATAAGTAAGGTCGGGAATGTTTCTGACCGACCGAGAGAATGGGACATACCATGATCAACTCTACCACCGCAGGACGGTCGGTCTATAAGGAATGCGCAGAGCGCGATTAGGTCAACCCCTCCAGCAGACCTGAGCGGTCGAGCACTTATAACAAGTAAAAACGTGGGAATTGAACCTAGCCTCGAATTAGAAGCATGGTTCATAACTCGATATTGGAAAATCCCTATCTCCTAGTAATTAGAGGTCGGATAAAATTCCATCTTAACCTAATCCTTGAGGATTCGGCAAGATTAGTGGTTTAGACTCCTATATAAACCACTTCAAGAACTACGGCCGACTTGATTCCAAAGAAGGCAATTGATACGAGGCACTCAAGAACAAACTTGAGTTCACCAAACCCTACAAAAACAATATCTCTTTCTTACTACCTGGTCGGTCTCAGATTCCGACGGACCGCCGCAATAGTATTCATGGTGTTGATGGTTTTGTTATCTATTTGATCCTCGTGGTCCTGAGAAGGATCCTCCTCGCTTCGACCGCTTCTACCATCATTTCCATGGTAGTAGTTTCTCCTTTTATACTCTCTCCTACCTCTTGGGTTAGGATTCCACGCTCGTCAATCGCTTCATCAATTTTCCTTCCAGCTACAAAGATCTAAGTCTCTAATCAAGTCCCTACAAATTTTTCAATCATGACCCACATCCTTGTGATATTTACAATACTTTGTCTCGATCCCTTTTTTCCACCGGGTCCCCTTAAAGGTGGGGGCGACGCGCTTATTCCTTTTCTTTCATTGGGGCAGCACCGCCGCGGGATCGATTCAATGGCACCAAGTCTCTGCCTTGGAGAGCTCCTTCTTCCCGAGCCTGCCGGTAATGGGAGAGGTCATCCCGCCCCATACTTGTTTTCGCTCCTTTCTCTCGTTGCCGTGTCGCCTTTCCTCTTCTAGGATCTCGCTTTTCTTGCTCTCTCTTGAGTCTCTGCTGGCTTCTTCCCCTGGCAAAGGCTTGAAGACCGCTTCTACGCAATCTTCCATAGATGATGGGGCTTGTCGTTGAGTTTAGCGATAACCGACCTCACATAGCCCTCGCTTATAAAGGATGTGACTATCGATGTTCATCGGCCCTTGTACTTGCCTCGACTTTAATTGAACCTTTTAGGAATTGCGTAACACTTTCATCGTGCTTTTGCTTCAATGTGAGTAGATGAGTGGCGCTCCTCCGAACGGGCGGCCGTGATAAAGGCATGCATGAATTTTTCGCTAAAGTAGTGAAGTCATTAATGGACTTGGGTGGTAGTTTCGAACCACTCCTTGAGCCCGACCGGTCAATAGCGCAAGAAACGCTTTTACACTTCATCCGATCGTCACAGCAGGCTGCAGGTCATATGCGCGCTGTATTGGTGCATATGATCGTTAGTGGTCTTTAGTCCCATCATAGGGATCCATCTTTGGCATCTTAAATCCTTGGGTCTGGGGTAGTTTTCAACCCGCCAAAGTGAAAGAAGATTCAAAAGAAAAAAGGAGTCTTACCAGATAGCATCCAGGCCCATACGGGCCGCGCTCTCTAGCCTGTTTTGATTTCTCTCCGGCCTGGATGGAATCGTGACAGAGCCTCGACTTGCTCTTCATGTGAAAAATTGAGGGTCTTTTCCTTTTCATCCACAATTGGGTCTTCCTTGGTGTGCGATCTCCGTGATGTCTTCCCCCGACTTTTAACGCGCTTTGTCACAATCGCTTTGAAGTTGGCCGGATTAAGGTTAGATAACGCCAACCAAAGCCTCGCCGTAAGGGATCTCGCAGGGGTTCCACCCGGGAGGTGTCGCCGTAGTTTCTTTTGCCTTTTCCTGTGGGGGTCCTCCGGCCTCTTTTCCACCCATGGTGGATTCGCCACCTTGTGTAACTTGCTTTTTCTTCCTCGCTTGTTTCGGGCGGCATGGTGATCAGAGATGATTCTCAAACTATCAGCAGGCGGACCCTCCTTCAGAGCCAATGATGAAGTAGATCTCACCAAATATTAATTCGAGGGTACAATTGCTCTAATGATAGCTTTCCGGTCACCGTCAAGTGTAAGAGAAGAGATATTGTTTTTGTGTGGTTTTGACCGAACTCAAGTTTGTTCTTGAGTCGCCACGTATCCAATTGCCTTACCGAATCAAGTCGGACGTAGTTCTTGAAGTGGTTTATATAGGAGTCTAAACCCTAATCTTGCCGTATCCTCCAAGGATTCGGTTAAGATTAGATTTTATCCGACCTCCTAATTACTAGAGATAGGATTTTCCAATATCGAGTTACGAACCATGCTTCTAATTCATGCTAGGTTCAATTCCCACGCTTACTTGTTATAAGTGCTCGACCGCTGTGTCCGGCTGGAAGCGGTTGACTCTAATCGCGCTCGCGCATTCCTTATAGATCGACCGCCCCGCGGTGGTAGAGTTGATCATGGTCTGTCCCATTCTCTCCGGTCGTGAAACATTCCCGACCTTACTTAAGGCTATCCAATGGTTGTACGACGCGTGGCCTTGGCCGAGCCGACCATCATCATACATGCATCTCATAATATTAGTTTGAAAATAAAGACATTACGGCAAATTAAATATATATATATATATATATATATATATATATATATATATATATATATATATAATTTCTCATTCACTAAAAATCAATTTTATAACATCGAATAACTATAATCACTTATTCAAAATAGGCATCCCTTAACCCGTATAAATGATTATCGGATTATTATTTCCAACAATCCCCACATGAATGAGAAATTATGATTTTCCCCTTACAAAAATGCAATGTTGATGCATATGCAATTCAGACTCTAAAGAGATTACAAGTGGAAATCTATTGCATCGGGCAAGGTGGTTTTTTCGCTTTGAACCTTCCCTAGTAGAATACCATCGGACATATTCGCCAAGCAATGAACTAGGTCTTGAATTGCTCAGATTTGGTGTATGCCTAGACAATGATACCCACATAATAGACTCCCTTCATTATCGAAGTTCTCATGGTTGTGTCCATTTTGGCCCTGGATCACTCTTGGTTTCGTAAAGTGTCGTAGAGAATTCAAGCATTTAAATTCCCATGTAAGGCCCCACTTCACACTTACATAGGTGACCTCCCATTAAGAGTACTGCAATACCCTACTTGGCTTAGCCATAGTATGTGGGTCATTAAAAGCATTAGCTTAACCTAACATAACCATTGCATAACAATTTTGTTTATAATGAACGGGTAAGTGTTAATCGTCCCTCATAACTTAGTTGTCCCTTTGAACCATGATCTTGGGATCTCCAAATACTATGGTTGGGTTACCATCACAAGGAACATGATAGGCTTCAAACCCATTCTGCTTGTCAAAAATTTGATACCTGATCTCTAGCTAAACCTTTTTTATAAGCGGATCCGCAAGATTCACCTACGACTTTATATAATCGAGGAAATCAAACCTTTAGAGATCAATTAATAAATGGTATTGTGTCTATGATGTATTAATCATGTGTTTAGGGTATATTTTACTATATTTTCGGGCTTAATCCCTAAACAATTTACCTTGTTTTTAAAGGAAATAAATGAGAAAAGCATGTTTTTAACCAATAAATTCATATAATGTTCATTGAGGGTTTATAATTTAATTAGGAGGAAATATTGGGATTAAATGCTATTTTGTTACACATTTTATTATTATTATTACTCGATGACTTGGTGTAACAATAATTTTGTAGAAAATAAAGAAATGCAAAGGGATATTATTTATTGAGAAGATTTATGTCATTCAATCAAGGATTTCAAAATAAAGAAGAAAATCGGATCAAGATTTGAAGAATAAATCGATCGAGCTTAAAGAGTGGAGTGGGGAACACGGTATACGGAAACACGCTGTGAACGCACTCATGGTACGCTCGGTCGATCGAAAGTTGCAGGTTATTCGGTCGATCGAGCCTGGAGGTTCGGCTCACCGAGGTCGCAGTAAATTAATCCGACGCGCTTTCTAGATCCTTCCCTATGTCGGCCACAAACTCCTATATAAGTAGCATCCATTCAAGCAGAAACAGACATCCAGAAACATCAGAAAATTAGTATAGCAACTAGCAATAAATTAGATTCATAGATAGTCTTTCTTTTATTTTTCTTTCAATTTCAATTCAGCAAATAAGGATGTTTTTGAAGAATATGAGTGGCTAAAGGCCCGAGGCTAGAACCACCAATGTGAAGCCACCATCACCGGAATAAACAAGGATTTTTGCATTTATTCGTTCTAGTAAGTTTCTTGTTCTTCCTTCATGTTTTGAATTGTTTATGTGCAAACTGTATGACTATACTTCTGTTGCATGCTGATTGAATTTAGACATACGATAGTTAATAAATTCATAGATTGCCGTGAAGGAGAGTGATAATATTTCTTCTAACAAACGAAAGTTGAGGGTGAATATTGTTAGATTAGGATTTTATATCCATATCTTTGTTCCGTAAATTCGTTAGTGGCATCGAGAGGTGGACTAGTTAACGGTGTTAAATCGAGAGAGGAAACGCCTTTTTAGTAGATAATAATCCAAGGCTTGCAAACGAACGTGCGCTCTTTCTTGTTAATTTCAAAGTGGGGTGGTGGATCAACGGTGCTTCTAGTTGTTTAATTATAATTGTTACGGAAAGATTTGTTACGTGCTAGTTTTTATTTTCAATTTTCAAACTCTTTGTTTTATTGTTTTTCAATCCAAGATCGTAGTCATCAACCTTACAAAATAAATCGAAAGCAAAACACTATTTTCGCACAAGTCCTCGCGGATACGACCGTTTCATCACTATAGTCGCGAACCTTCGCACTTGGGGTTGACATCGGTTTTATTTATTATATTTTATCATCGCTTGCATAAAACCGCAAACAAGTTTTTGGCGCCGTTGCCGGGACTTGGCACGGAAAGTTTTCGCTTTACCTGTAATTTCGACGGTCGCTAATTCCGTGCGCATTAATCTTCAAAAAATAAAAAATAATAATAAAATTTCAGCGGTCGATCGAACTCGACCTCTCGGTCGACCGAGAGTTATTTTATTTTATTTTTTTCTTTCTCTGCTTCGTTTCGTGATAGTCTTACAAAGATTCGCTCGCTTTATTTGGCGCTTTTCAACTCGCTTTGAGTCCGCTTTTAGTTTAGTTTTTAGTTGTTGAGTCTAATTTAAAGATTACACTTAATTTTAAAAAAAAATAAAAAATTAAAGAATAAATAAAAAATAAAAAATTATTTTGACCGAACATTTGGTTCGAACGTGGTTTATGCAAACTCGAACTCACGGGGACCACTTTTATATAACCCGAGCTGTAGAGCTTAACCATCGCTCGATCGAATAGACGCTTGGCTCGACTCGCCGGATCGACGGACGAGGCAAACGATCCTCAAGAATACGCTGAGGAAGAAGCCCAAGTTGAGGAAATGGCGTCATCAAAGCGACATTGGCGCACTATGCCATGCCGCTTCATCGTGAAAGTAAATCCCGCAAGCCGTGATTCGGAAATCACGGCCGATAATTTCGAACTCAAAACTTCTTTAATCAACTTGGTGAGAGGTTCCACATTACATGGCTTCTCCAATGAGGACCCACACGATCACATTCACTCATTTCTAGAATCGTAAGGGACTACTTTAATCAAAGGGTCACCGAGGACGCCCGAGGATGAAACTTTTCCTTCTCACCAAGGGAGAAGCGAAAGAATGGTATAAATCTTTACCACCGACTCCATTACTTCGTGGGAGGAGTTGGAGAAAGAATTTCGAGCCAAGATTTCCCACCGCAAAGACGGCTCATCTTCCGAATCGATATTCACTTTTGTGCAATCGAGAGGGAATCGCTTTTGCGATGCATGGAAACGATTTAAGTCTCTCTTGAGAAAGTGCCCCACCATGGGTCGGATAAACAAAGATTGGTCAACACTTTCTATAGTGGTTTGACCGAATTGACTAAGGGAATGGTGAATAGTTCACTGGAGGTGCATTTTCGAGAAAGACACCAAGAGGGATGGACGTTGTTTGAAGATATTGCAAAGTATAATTATGCCCCTACCTATAAAGGTGCATCCAAATGTAAGAGCTCGACTCTGTGGAAGTATGAGGTACATGAGACCACACTTTAAAGGTTTCGCTTAGCCGCACTACGTAAGCAAGTGGCGGCAATGAATGTTCAAAGTCTCAGATGTGATAACCGCCATGGCCAAGGCCATCGCAGCAGATCATCAAGGCACCTTGACCCGATCCTCAGGTCAAAGCAGGCAAAACAACGTTGTCTCCGCCAAAATTGCGATACTATTGGGCACACATTCCATCAATGTCTCTATTGCCATGATTCAGAGGAGGTGAATGCATTCGGCTTCAAAATTATCGACCTTTGGGTCGAATCGTAACACTCAAGGGTTTAATTACTGGAGTGACCCTTCTAAGGTAGCAAATCCCCATCAATTTCAGGCCCTAAGACCTAATCTGAGCAATTTTCAATCCAACTCTCGACCGTATGGAACAATAATCCACCGGTCAATCAAAATCAAAATCGTAATCAATCATTTCGCATCTTAGAACAAAAGTTGAGTGAGCAAGTCACGCCAACACTCGCCATAAATGCATTGAGTACTTTGACCAAGACAGTTGAGGAATTTAGAGGTGCAAATGGGACAGATTTCGGGCAAAGAAGCAAGTCGACCTCAAGGTCACCGCCGAGTTTTATCGAGAAGAACCCCCGCGGGGTTAACGTGGTCCGTAATGACCGTAATACTTGCACCGATCCGCCGCACCATGGAACTATGGTCAAGATGAGTTGAATGTCGTAAACTGAGGGGTGGGAAAGCGGTTGGCGGTCGTGCCAACCAGGGAACGACAGCCCCTCTCGCGAGCAGAGAGGCGTGAGGGGAAGATCTTCTTTCTCCTCGTATGATGCCTGGACGGCCGTTGAGCCAAGTGAAAAGGAAATTCAAAGAAATGTGAGAGTTGAGAATATCGCTAAAAGAAGTCGGATTCTAAGTTGAGTTCGGGAAGCATGTGAGGTGGAAAGATAGGGAAGACAAAGCAATCAATCATAAGACAAAGAAAGAAGACCTTCACCGAGGAGGACTTTGCCGATCTCCCTTACCCACCTAGCAAGAACAAGTCATTAACAAATGATAATGAGTATAAGAAGGTTATCGATTTGCTCAAGAATACCTGAGGCAAACATTCCATTAGTTGATCTTTTGGTCGGAACGCCAAAGTATACAAAGTTTATAAAGGACGCAGTTGAGTTCAAGAAGAAGCTTCAAGAGCTCGAGCACATAGTGTTGAATGAAGAATGATCCGCAATCGCCAGACTAAACTTCCCGTGAAGTGTCCCCGACTCGTAAATTCACGATTTCGTGTACTATCGGGAACAGGACTTCCACAATGTTTTATGCGATTCGGGAGCATCACTAACTGATGTCTACTTCAATCTTCCAATCTCTTGATTGATCAATCTATTACTTTAGACCCATTTCTCTTCAACTTGCAGATAGAAGTGTGAAGTATGCAAGGAATCAGTAGAAGATGTGTTGGTCAAGGTTGAGAACTTCATATACCCAGCTGATTGGGTAATCATGGACATGACCAATGATGAGAAAACCCCCTTGATCCTTGGAAGACCTTTTCTTGCAACCGCCCGTGCCTTACTAGATTCCTACAAAGGGCGTAGATAACCCTACATTTGGAGGATGAGAGTGTAAAGTTCAATGTGGGCAATGCAGTGAAGCACGCATCCAGTGACACTTGTTTAGCTATTGAGGACGATTTCACTGATGAGTATGATGAACAAGTGTTCATGGGCAGTTGGGATGAGGAAGAATTCAATAAACAATCTGCAACTTGGACTGATGAGGAGTGGAAGAATTTTTTAGAAGAGATTGAGAAGGAGGAAAAGGAAAGTTCTGATTACCAGGAGATGGTAAGAAAGAAAATGAGGAAGAGGCATGGTGACATGGCCAGATTTGAAAAAGGGGATGAAACCCCTGTCTGCTGGGAGGCCATGATGCTTCAGAGCCCTTATGATAAGCTTGGAGATCTGGAGCTTAAGGGCGATAAATTAAGACCAAGTGTGGAGGAGCCACCGCCGATTTAGTGTTGAAACCCTTGCCTCAACACTTGAAATACATTTTTCTCGAGGATGTTGATAAGCTCCTTTGATTATTTCATCTAAGTTAGAACCAAAGGAGGAAGAAAAGCTTATCAAAGTGTCGCAAGATAATATCCTCGCTTTGGTTGGCAAGTGGGAGATATCAGGGGATAAGCCCCGATATCTCAGATGCACAAGATCGTGGATCGCTGAGGATCAAGAAAGTGCGATGCTTTCAGTAGAAGGCTAAACCTCACATGCAGGAGGTCGTTAAGAAGGAAATCATCAAATTGCTTGACATGGGTATCATCTACCCAATAGCCGATAGTGAACGGGTGAGCCCCACTCAGGTGGTGCCAAAGAAAAGGAGGGATTACCATCGAGAAGAATGAAAAGGGGAAGAGATTGCCCCACGGCAAGTCACCGGGTACAGAGTTTGCATCGATTATGTAAGACTAAATGAGGTAACTCTAAAAGACCACTTCCTTGCCATTCATTGACCAGCTCCTTGAGAGGCTTAAAGGCAAGCAATTTTATTGTTTTCTGGATGGCTATTCAGATACTTTCGATAGCTATCGACCCCATCGATCAAGAAAAGACTACCTTCACTGCCCTCGTGCACCTTCGCCATCAAGAATGCCATTTGGTCTCTCGTAAACGCATCGCTACATTTCAAAGATGTATGCGGCTATCTTTGATGGTTTAGTGGAGAAGGTGATGGAGATTTTTATGGATGACTTCTCTCGTGTTCGGGACAAGCCACCACTGCTTACACAATCTTGATAAAGTTTTGTCCCGGTGCATAGAGAAAGACTTAGTCTTAAATTGGGAGAAGTACACCGATGGTGGAAGAGGGAATTGTTCCGGGACACAAGGTGTCCAAAGAAGGTATTGAGGTCGACAAAGCCGAAGGTAGAAGTTATTGAAAAATGACATACCCCAAAAATGCAAGAGAAGTAAGAGGATTCTTGGGTCATGTCGGTTTATAGCGATTCATCAAAGACTTTTCTAAAATAGCTGTTTTGTCATCTCTCTTAAGAGAAGATGTGAAGTTTATTTTCACCCCGAGTGTGAAAGAGCATTTAAAGAACTAAAAGACAAGTTGGTTACCTCGCTAATTTATAGCACCCGACCGAAATCTCCATTCGAGCTTATGTGTGATGCTTCTAATTATGCAATGGGCGCGGTGATAGGTCGAGAGTGGACGGAAGGTTCACCCATCTACTACGCTTAGTCACACTTTAAACCCAGGGCAAGAAGTAAATTTTGCAACAACCGAGAAGGAGTTGTTGGCGTGAGTTTTTGCCATGGATAAATTTTAAGCTACTTGCTTGGGTCGGAGGTCACGGTCCGGATGCACCATCTCGCATTGAAATATCTCATGAACAAGGCCGATGCCAAGCCTCGCTTGTTGAGATGGATCTTGATTTTACAAGAGTTTGATGTTCATATCCGGGACAAGAAGGGTAGCGAGAATGTGGTAGCCGACCACATGTCTCGGCCGACCGACGATCCTCGTGTAGAGTCGGATGAGATTGGAATCGATTTTCCAACCGAGCAACTCATGACCATTGATGTGTGCGAGGTTACGCCCGCCTTTGCCGGAAAAGGTTCTCTTGGTTTGCACCTTTGCAAACTTCTTGAGCGATGTATATCCGACCCGACCGACATATCGCCAAAGAAGAAATTCTTTTCGGATTTGAACTATTATGTGTGGGACGATCCCATTCTCTTCTGTTGCCAGAAGGATGGATTGCTCCGCAGTGTGTCCCTCGAGTTCGAGAAGTGGGACATTATGGAGCAATGCCATGGTGGACCTGGTGGGAGGTCATTATGGAGCGGGAAGATCGGCTGCTAAGATTTTTCAAAGGCGGTTTCTATCGCCAACAATTTTTAAGGATACAGAGAACTTTGTAAAAGTGGTGTGACCGTGCCAACGCACCGTAAACTTTCTCGGCGAATGGACATGCCCTCCACCCCATCCAAGAATGCGAGGTTTTCGACGATGGGGTATTGATTTCATAGGACCGCTTTCCATCCTCGTATGGGAACAAGTACATCCTGGTCTCGCCGACTACGATCAAAGTGGGTGGAGGCGATAGCAACATCGCGGAACGCACTACAAGCGTGGTCAAGAACTTCCTCAAGAAAAATATTTTCACGCGTTTGGTCGTCCACGAGCCCTCATCGCTGACAAGGGAACTCACTTTTGCAATACCCCACTAGAAAAGATTTTAGAACGATATGGGTGAAACACAAAATCGCTACCCCCTATCACCTCGGACGAGTGGACAAGTTGAAGTGAGTAAACCAAGCCTCAAGAGCATTCTTGAGAAAACGGTGAATTCTAATAGGACGGATCGAGTCGTAAATCGATGATGTGCTCTGGGCCTACAGATGCCTTTCAAGACTCCTATTGGCACGCCTCCGCTTTCAGATGGTTTATGGCAAGGCCTGCCACCTGCCAATCGAGCTTGAGCACAGAGCGTTCTGGGCTATTAAATTCTTGAATTTTGATAGCCAGTTATGCAGAGAAAAGCGATTATTGCAGTTGCAGGAGCTTGATGAGTTCAGACTCCATGCCTATGAGAGCTCGAGAATCAGTAAGGAAAGGACTAAACTGCTTCACGACAAGAAAATCAAGATTAGGGAATTCAAAGCGGGCGAGTGGGTTTTACTGTATAATACCAGGTTACATATGTTTCCTGGTAAGCTACGCAGCCGTTGGTCTGGCCCCTTTGAAATCTTTCAGGTATTCCCCAGTGGAGCAGTCGATTTGAAAGATAAGCAGGGCGGGTTGTTCAGAGTAAATGGTCATCGGTTAAAACACTATATTGGTCAACAAAAGAACGACCGTGGTTTTCTATCCAACGACGCCCCTAGTCAAACCAAACCGATCCTTCGCACCGATGATTTACATCTCTCGTGAGTTCTTTGATGATGTTGTGCTCCCTGATGTTGCACCTCGGCTTGTAAAACAGAAACCTAAAAAGAAGAAGAGACGAATCATAGGTACGAAGTGGATACAGAAGTTTGATGTTATGGCCAAGACGTTGGCGAGACTTTGTTCCTGTGGATTCCAGCCTGTTGACCCCGAGGAGGTCGAGAGTGATTCCGGATGAGGCTTCACTGGCCTCGACCCGGTTGAGTTTTTATTGGTTAGTCAAGCCCCCGACTATAATTAAGCCCTACTAGACGGTAACCTAGATATCTTTTTTTCTTTTGTTTGTAGTTTATTTTTGCTTTGTTTCTCTTGTTGGTTGCTAATGTTTTCCACCTAGCAGCTTTCGACTATGGATCTCAGATTTGGACGATTGCCCACATCATGACCCTCGCTTTGTTTCTTTATATTCCTCATGTACCCCAAGATCTCTCGATATTACATTTGTGCACTACATTTCACATAGATTCGGTAATTATCAATTTTTGCATTGCTTCTACTTTGTTCCATGATATTGCCTTGTCTATCATCTTTCGTGTGCCCTATCCCCGAGGTACGCCTTGTTTTCCCCATGTGTCCAGGATATTTGCGATAGCGACAGAGCTTTCTGTGATGATATCAGCCACCGTGGATGGTCCACGCCCATCGATTTCATCAGCAATTTCGACCTGCCCGACCACTCTGCACTGCCTCCTTCGAATTACAAACAGATAAGTTTTTCTTATTTTGCACATGCCGAGGACATCATGTAACTTGAGTGTGGGGGAGGGTTTATTGGTTTGTTTTACATGTTATCTAGTTTTGCTCCTTTGAAAATTTGAGATAAATTTTTTTGAAAATTTGTGAGTCCCGAGTAACTTCAATGACATGTCGGTTTTGTAATTTGACACCTTTAATTGTTATCGTGAGTCATATCATGTTCTAAGAATAGGTTTGGTAGATCGATACTCACTTGAACCTCTCAAGATATACTAACTCGTTAGATGAGGAACCAAAATATAAAATAGTCTCCGGTTAGTTAAGTGGATAGCCAATTTAGTCGCAGATAACCACTTACTTAGCAATCGATGAAAGTTAAGAACTCGTACTATACTCACAGCTAGAATCTAAGTACCTTAGTGTCTTGAGAACCTTAAAAGTCTTGAATGTGTTAGAAATGATACTGACCGGAAGTTTCCAAAGAGTTTGAAAAAGAAGAAAATTTGAAAAAATTAAATTATGGAAGTTGTTTGCACTATCACCTCGAGTCCACTTGGATACCGCCCCAATTGGGGAGTGTGGTTTACCTTGACAAGATAGGTTTGAGTGATCTCAGGTGACCGCTTCTAAAGTAGGAGAGAGTGTTATACTTTTGAGACGCGACGATGGAAGAAAATATAGGCCTTTTGGAACTCTCAAGTCGAGTTGATCTAAACCCAAGAGAGACTCGAAAGGTATTTTCTTGGCACCAAGTAAAGGAATTTAAATGTGAGTTGGTTACTTTGTTCTTGATAAATAGTTTTTGTAGGGTAAGTGTTGTAGATGTAACTAACTTCGCTTATTTAACCGATGATCAAGTAGTGCTTGATTTAATACATCAAGAGAGGATCGTGGAAGTTTAATGGTTCAACACACACAATCACCGAGTGAGTTCGATTTGCTAGATACTAGCTTGATGTGAGCATGACTACATCTCGTGTCAAATTATGTGGGTTTTGATAGTTTGTCGTTGTTTGTTTTGCTCGGGACAAGCAAAAAGCTAAGTGTGGGGAGTTGTTTAGGTATATTTTACTATATTTTCGGCTTAATCCCTAAACAATTTACCTTGTTTTTAAAGGAAATAAATGAGAAAAGCATGTTTTTAACCAATAAATTCATATAATGTTCATTGAGGGTTTATAATTTAATTAGAGGAAATATTGGGATTAAATGCTATTTTGTTACACATTTTATTATTATCATTACTCGATGACTTGGTGTAACAATAATTTTGTAGAAAATAAAGAAATGCAAGGGGATATTATTTATTGAAAAGATTTATGTCATTCAATCAAGGATTTCAAAATAAAGAAGAAAATCGGATCAAGATTTGAAGAATAAATCGATCGAGAGCTTAAAGAGTGGAGTGGGAACACGGTATATGAAGCTACAAAGGTGAACGTGCTCATGGTACGCCGGTCGATCGAGTTGCGTGTTATTCGGTCGACCGAGCCTGGACGCTCGGTCTACCGAGGTCGCAGTAAATTAATCCGACGCGCTTTCTAGATCCTTCCCTATGTCGCCACAAACTCCTATATAAGCAAAGATCCATTCGAAAGCGTAAACAGTACATCCGTAAACATCGTAAAATTAGTATAGCAACTAGCAATAAATTAGATTCATAGATAGTCTTTCTTTTATTTTTCTTTCAATTTCAATTCAGCAAATAAGGATGTTTTTGAAGAAGATGAGTGGCTTAAGGCCCGAGGCTAGAACCACCAATGTGAAGCCACCATCACCGGAATAAACAAGGATTTTTGCATTTATTCGTTCTAGTAAGTTTCTTGTTCTTCCATCATGTTTTGAATTGTTTATGTGCAATCTGTATGACTAGACTTGTGTTGCATGCTGATTGAATTTAGACATACGATAGTTGATAAATTCATAGATTGCCGTGAAGGAGAGTGATAATATTTCTTCTAACAAACGAAAAGTTGAGGAGAATATTGTTAGATTAGGATTTTATATCCATATCTTTGTTCCGTAAATTGCTAGTGGCATCGAGAGGTGGACTAGTTAACGGTGTTAAATCGAGAGAGGAAACGCCTTTTAGTAGATAATAATCCAAGGCTTGCAAACGAATGTGCGCTTTTCTTGTTAATTTCGTGGGGTGGTGGATCAACGGTGCTTCTAGTTGTTTAATTATAATTGTTACGGAAAGATTTGTTACGTGCTAGTTTTTATTTTCAATTTTCAAACTCTTTGTTTTATTGTTTTTCAATCCAAGATCGTAGTCATCAACCTTACAAAAGAAATCAAAGCAAAACACTATTTTTGTACAAGTCCCTACGGATACTAACCCGGTTTCATCACTATAGCCGCGAACCTTCACACTTGGGGTTGACATCGGTTTTATTTATTATATTTTATCACTGCTTTGCATAAAACCGCAAACATCATGACTTACCATTTTTCATATTACTGTGTGCTTGTTCTATCACTTACCGACTATTGCATGCCAATAATAGTGATACATACTGAGTCACACACAATATCTTTTACAAGGATTCAACTCCTTTCCATTTCATTGTTTTCATAATATCATTTGTTTGGGTAAATTTCCTTTATCAATCACTCACACATTTCCAAGAATCTGATGAAGTTTAAGTCAATAGCAAAATCTTCCCCCACAGGTTTTGGGTAGACCTCAAGTTAATCCTTATTTAGCAACATTGACTGGTTCAGGTAAGTGTCATTCTTCGATTCGATGACTATTGTTGGTACCAAAACAAAATTCATTAAACCTTGAACCACACTTTTCCACCTTGATCACCAAGAATTGATTTACTTATTTATTACGTTGATTTAAACGCATTAACAACTTCATCTTTTCATCTTAAAACGAATATCATAATAGTGAAAGAAAATCCACAATTAATATGAATATAAACAACAATATATGTACATATATTCATAATAATTACTTGTCACAACATTAGGTACGTACAATCATTAGGATGTTTACTTGAACATCCAAATACAAAATTATACAGATATTACACATACATAATATTGCATAAATTAAGTTGTTTATTACAAACCACGACATAACGTCATATTTAATAAAAGGAACTCATAGATATAATTTTGCAGACATCATGCAGAGAGATTCAACTCATCCATGGTTTCAGTAACTATTTCTGCATTCATTATTGCGGTGTCCTTGTTTCCCGCAGTTAAAGCATTTACCATTGAACTTCTTAACCTCTTGATTGCTTTTCGAGCTTTCACCTTTGAACTTCCTTTTCTGGCCCTTGCCATTGTTGTTGGATTCAACCATGTGTGCCTTGGAATACCCTATCATTATGCCATTATCAGAATTTCTGTTATCTTCTTCAATTCTGAGTCGCATCACAAGGCCATCCATAGTCATTTCCTTACGCTTATGCTTTAAATAGTTTTGTAGTCCTTCCACGAAGGTGGAAGCTTTTCAATGATAGCAAGAACCTGGAATGCCTCACTAATCAACATTCCTTCTTCTTTAAGCACCTCGTAAATGATAACTTGCAATTCTTCCACTTGGCTAACAACTGACCGTGAATCCATCATTTTATAACCCATAAATCTGCCCACAATAAATTTCTTTTTGCCAGCATCCTCGGTTCTATATTTCTTCTCCAATGCCTGCCACAATTCCTTTGAGGTTTTGTACATTGAGAATACATTGTGGAGAGTGTTCTCCAGGCTGTTGAGAATGTAGTTCTTGCACAAAAAATCGGAGTGTTTCCACGCATCAAGAGCAGTGACAGATTCCTGATAATTTTCCCCTTCTTGGACAACTGGGGCAGTTTCTGTCACCATTCTAGCCAGATTGAGGGAGGTTAAGTAGAAAAGCATCTTTTGATGCCATCTCTTAAAATCTTGTCCTCCGAATTTCTCAGGTTTCTCAAGGTGGGATGACGGTGTGGACTGGACTGGTACTTGCTTTGCAATGGTTGAATTTGCAGTTATTCTTTCCATTTCTGTGTATCACATAAGATCAACAATTAACTTTGTTCAATACTTTACCAACACCAAGTACTACTATTAATACTTAAGTATTAATACATGAATAACTAATATTCTGTTCACCAATAAATTGTATTTCTCGAATTAAATATATGGATGCAAGTAATCTCACTATGCTTATTCCTTAGGTTCACAACACATATGTAAGCTACAGTACTAAGTTAATGCATATATGGGTTTTGTATCTTGTCACATAAATTGTTGAACAGATACTACTACAGTACTACTTACTGTTCTAATCATGTAAAAGACTTCAACAAACTAGTTAAAGGCTAGTACTGTTCTAATCCTGTATAACTTCCTTATGCATAGTAAACCTACATGACTGTTCATATGTTCAACTTCAACATCATCTTCTACATTTCAGAAAGGAAGAAACCTATCGTCAGAGGTGAAACATATATTTATGCATCCTGTAAATTTATATATTTATATCATTTATCAAGTTAATTGCATATAACAAAACATTGAAGTTGTCTTGTAAAGCATCAGGATTAGGCTTTACAAAATAAAATTCAAAGCAGCAAAAGAAATTATATGTCAAATCTAATCTTAAGAAAAAAAAGATAGTTATTGGTAGGCAAAATTGTTTAATTTTCTAATGCTTATCCAAAGATACTTTCATAGTGCCGTAAATTCGTCTAAACATGCTATGGTTAATTACTATGGTTCATTCCTTTAAACATGCTAGTTTTCTGCACGGAGGACACGTAAATTCCTAACTCAAACATACAAAAATTTCGTCTTAAGATTGTTGCCACTTTTAACCGTTCGAACATGCTGATTTAACAAAACCATAACAGACATTGCAACAATAACTTAACATATTCAGAAAATTAATAAATCGCAAATAAATAAGCGAAAACTTATGGATTGAGGCGAGTTTAGCACTCTATCCTTAAGACGAATTTACGTCGAATTCGTGCCCACGGTAATCGCAATCGTCTCCCAAGATACAACAATCCTTACCTTCTGATCAGTTGACACTTAAATGAATAAGAAGCAGCGAACCCGAAAGTCTGGTTAGTAATCTCTTCTTGACTCAATTATGCAAAGCGTAGATGCAGATATGTTATTACCCGTAGATATCTTTATAAGTCTTTTTTTTTTTTCCTTCAGTAATAATATTCAGACCTTTAAGGATATATATAAGATGTCAAAGCCTCCAAATGAACCAATATCTCATTTCAATTATTTCCAAACTGTCGTGGCTTGTTTCATGTTCAAGAGTCACATATATTGAACATATGCAACCCAATCCAAAGGTTAAGTACATGCATCTCATAATATTAGTTTGAAAATAAAGACATTACGGAAAATTCATATATATATATATATATATATATATAAAAGTTCTCATTCACTAGAAATCAATTTTATAACATCAAATAAACTATAATCACTTATTCGAAATAGGCGCCCCTTAACCGTATAAATGATTATTGGATTATAATTTCAACAGTTTTACATCATCTTGATGGAAACCTTCAAGGTGAAAAACAGGGAAATTAATTCAGAAATACACAGAGCCAAAGAGTACGTAGTAATATATGCTGGTAATTTCATTTTGGATTAATAGTGCATTTAAAATTAAAATAAAAAATTGATCATAGTATAGAAACTATGTTATAATAATTATGGTGGCCAATAAGAAAATACATGGGAAAATTAAAACAGTGATTGAATTCCATATATATATATACCAGGAAGATCAATAATCAAACGATGAGTATTTAAATCCTCAGACCACCCAGATGAAGGAACCAATTCTTCAAACATTAAATGATCATCAGTTTTGTTCCTTGCAGCAGCACTTCTAGTTGTCACCATTCTTAATTTAATGTTTAAAGATAAATTTGAACAATTTGCTAATGAATTGGGATTATGACACGAAAACAGAATTCAGTATGTCTTAAAAAGATATTTTTTTTGTCTTTCATTCTTTCTTTGAGTTGAACATGTAGGAATCTGATGATATACCTCTCTATTAAGATATCATAAATAAATTATATTTTAAGGTTGTTTATTAGAATAATTTAGCACAAGAAAACATTTTTCTTGCAAGATAGTGCAATTTTATTCCTTTTTTTTTGTGGGATGGCTAAATTAATTTTCAAGCATTTCTTTTAATTACTTCATTTATGTTATTTAGGATATAAGTCAGTGTCAAAACATAAATGTTTGTTCTTTTGGTTGTTCATCCAAATTAATCTACAGCTAGCTTTAAATTTCTTGAAGAAACTAAGCACAAAAATAATAAACCGAACTCTCATTTCATAAATAGGATCCTGTCGGCTTCAAACTCTTTCTCATATCAGCCTTATCCTATAGATACTCCAATGGCACCAAATCTACATTTGTTCATCGTGTGTTTGCTCCACATTCACCAAGAGGAAGAATACATGTCAAGAGTTCCATATGCTAGTGCAAGAGGCGCCTTATGTATGCCATGGCGAAAGATTTAGGCCTGATTTGGCTCAGCATCAGAGATTGTCGCAGTTTATGGCTCAACTCGAAAGGAACACTGAAAGCAAAGAAAGAGGATATTCAGGTACCTTAGGGGTACATCAGATATTGGACTCATTTATGGAGGTGGTACTCAATGTTTTGTCACAGGGTACTGTGATTCTGATTATGCTACTGATGTGGACAACAGGAGGTCTATGACTGGGTATGTGTTTACTTTGGGTGGTTATGTGGTAAGTTGGAAGACATCTTTACAGGGTACAGTGACATTATCTATTACTAAAGCAGAATACATGGCATTGACAAATAAAGCAAATGAGGCAACTGGTTAAAGGGCTAGTCAATGATCCGAGTCTACATCAAGATCAAGCCAAAGTGTACAAAGGATGCCTTAGTGCAATATGTTTGGCTAAGGATCAGGTTCATCATGAGAGAACCAAGCACATTGATGTTAGGTATCATTTTCTAAGAAATGAAAGGAGAGTTAAAGTGGATAAGATCAAGACTCGATGTCAATCCCGCCGATATGTTCACTAAACCAGCATACCAAGGGCAAGTTTCATTGTGTTCGGACTTTGTGAATATCCAAAGTCGTTAGTTTGTATCCGGGAATACTCGGTGATGATGGGGGTCTCACGAGATATTCAAATCAAGACAAAGAGGATTTCGACACTTGGTTGTGCATCCGTCACCGCATTAAGTTGAAGTCAAGGTGGAGATTTGTAATGGTGACTTAAACTATGCTCATCGAGTATGCTTTTGAAACATGTTTTGGTCAAGATTGTATAAAGTATCTCACTAAGTCCGGTGTTCAGATGGGGGCAAGTTCAAGCAGGTTGATCACTGTTGATGCCAAGTCTCTTGAGGCTCGGCAGATTTGGGAATGTTAGAATTAGTCAATATCGGTAATTATTAGCAATAATTATAAGATATTGTATATTCATTGTACAGCTGTATGTTAGCCTAGAATATATTGACTAGTCAATATATTCTAGGCTAACATACAGCTGTACAATGAATATACAATATCTTATAATTATTGCTAATAATTACCGATATTGACTAATTCTAACAGGGAACACCCCTCAGCATGTCTCGGTTGTCGGTGGTGCTAAGAGAAGAAGCACCAAGCTTTTTCTCGGCTTCAATGGCTGCCATAGTCTTCTTCAATCAAGGTTTCTTAGCCGAACCTGATTCTGTTGTTTTTTTTTTCTTTTTTCGGAAGAGATCTCAACCTCGTTTTGATACCATGTCAAAAAACTCGGGAGAAATATTTTTCATCTCATTCACAAATCATACAGTAAAATATTGATAGCCTATGTCAGGGCTTCCGCGTTTATGCGTAATTACCAAACTAGGCCTCCACTAAAATAAATACAATATGAACAAGGGAAACAAATACAATCAGAAAAAAACAAAATAAAGACAGCTTTCTTTCCTATTTCTTCACTAACTTATAAATAAACGTTGAACTTGGCCTTTCCAGTTAACATTGAGCAGAGAAACAAGTAATAAATCCCAAATGATTGAAAACAAACATAAAGTGAGGGTTGGTTGAACTACATATGGCTTCATATTAGAAACGAAGCGTTTGACTTATTCGATCTTTATGTATTTTTCAGTATTTCGACTCGGCCCCTGTTGAGGCGTTTTCATTGTTTTGACTCGGCCCTGTTACTTAATATATGCAACTTTTTTCTACAAGAATAAAACTATACGTGTACCAAGTCAACGAGCATGAATCACGATTACCATAAAAACGAAGCAAACTATAAGAATGAGTTTGTACACAACTCACTTTTGATAGTTCATAAAAAGTAGAATCCATTCAAGATCTTGGAGACACATATGGTTGCAACAAAAGTAGGGCCAATACTCCTCGGCTGGCTAAATTACAATTTTGGTCCTCTAACTAGACACGTTTTTCGATTTTGATTCTGGTTTTTCTCCGGCGACAATTTTACTCCTGTAAGTGGTCTTTTTTTTTTTGCATAAATAGTCCTGAATGCCGGAAAGACCACTTACAGGACTAAAATTGTCGCCGGAAAAGACCAATTTTAGTCCTGTAAGTGGTCTTTCCGGCCTGTTTTTGCAAAAAAAAAAAAAAAAAAAAAAAAAAAAAACCACTTACAGGACTAAAATTGTCGCCGGAGAAAACCAGACCAAAATCGAAAAACGTGTCTAGTTAGAGGACCAAATTGTAATTTAGCCCTCTTCGGCTTCATGATGATGTTGATCGGGTCTGCTTTCCTCGCCGATTCACACCACCGACTCCGAGCAACCATTTTGAGAGACGGTACGTCCTTAGCTCTCTCTCTCTCTCTCTCTCTCTCTCTCTCTCTCTCTCTCTCTCTATATATATATATATATATATATATATATATATGATAAAATAAGAACAACCCAACATTCATTATTTCATTATATATGATAGATAGTTGCACCAGGGCCATATATAACCTTTCAATTTGCAGAGGATATAATGATCTTTATTATCTAGTGGGAAAATACTTGACAACTTTTGTGTATGTATCCCAATTATGCAAACAGTATGATTGCAACGAGTATGATGAGGTTGAGCCTTGCCCTAATTGCGAGTGTCCTCCTGCCACTGATCCATGTCATATATCCGTATGCGGCTGCTATACCGGTTGATTGCAGTTGGAAGAATTACAAAGGATGCTGACTTTTGTTCCGGCCATGGCCAGTTGGAGATGATTGAATACATGTATTATATATAGTAGTTTTTCCCGAAGAATAAATCTCTCACCCACACACATATATGAGGCACATGAATATTTCTATGTGTTTGATTTGGATTTTTCTTTCTGTTGTTTTTAAACAACTGTGAAACTTGTGTATTATGATTTTGTGTGAAATATATGAACTTGCGTTTTTATTATTTCCAAACTGTCGTGGCTTGTTTCATGTTCAAGAGTCACATATATTGAACATATGCAACCCAATCCAAAGGTTAAGTACATGCATCTCATAATATTAGTTTGAAAATAAAGACATTACGGCAAATTCATATATATATATATATATAATTTCTCATTCACTAAAAATCAATTTTATAACATCAAATAAACAATAATCACTTATTCGGAAATAGGCGTCCCTTAACCCGTATAAATGATTATCGGATTATAATTTCCAACAATCCCCCACATGAATGAGAAATTATGATTTTCCCTTACAAAAATGCAATGTTGATGCATATGCAATGCAGACTCTGAAGAGATTACAAGTGGAAATCTATTGCATCGGGCGAGGTGGTTTTCTGCCTTGAACCTTCCCTAGTAGAATACCATCGGACATACTCGGCCAAGCAATGAACTAGGTCTTGAATTGCTCAGGCTTTGGTGTATGCCTAGACAATGATACCTACACAATAGACTCCCTACCATTATCGAGTTCTCATGGTTGTGTCCATTTTGGCCCAAGATCACTCTTGGTTTCAGAAAGTGTCGTAGAGAATTCAAGCCTTTAAATTCCCATAGAAACGGCCCCACTTCACACTTACATAGGTGACCTCCCATCAAGAGTACTCTGCAATACCCTACTTGGCTTAGCCATAGTATAGGGGTCATTAAAAGCATTAGCTTAACCTACCATAATCACAGACAACACTTTTGTTTATAACAGAATGGGTAAGTGTTAACTGTCCCTCATAACTTAGTTGTCCCTTTTGAACCATGATCTTGGGATCTCCAGGCACTATGGTTGGGTTACCATCACAAGGGAACATGCGTATAGGCTTCATTCCCATTCTGTTTGTCAAAAATTTGACACCCGATCTCTAGATAAACCTTTTTTATAAGCGGATCCGCAATATTCACCTACGACTTTATATAATCGAGGAAATCAAACCATTATAGATTGATCAGCCTTTTCTAAGTGTCCAATCTCACCGGCAGTGTACCGGGTCAACTGTAGCCTAGAATTGGTGAGTCAAGGTCGTATCCCACAGGGAATCTGGTCGAGTACCAAAGTCGGTCTCATCCCTAGTTCAGGTCAACACAATAATTGAACCTGGTGATTTGTCAGATCACCGGTTCTAACAACTAAATAAACATAAGAGAAAAGATTTTAAACTACTAAAAACAAGATAGCCGAGCTATGATCCAACAAACTACTCTCTAACCCTAACTCGTTTCCGGAAGTGTATCGACAAACTCTAATGTTCTCAGCATCGTTGAAGGGTGTCGTCTCCTGTTTCCGAAAATAGTTAATTCAATAATCCACCCTCTTATGTTAGGTTCAACAGTCCGCCTCGTTGTCACACAAAGGGTGTCATTTCCTAATTCCGAGTATAGACATTAATTCAATAATCTACCCTCCTATGTCAGGTTCAACAGTCCGCTAACCGGATTTAACTAACCCGACATGGTCTACGATCTATGAGACGCTCATTAACAATGATATAAACCTCACACACGAAACCGAATCTGAACAACTCAGTCGGTTTTACAGGGTGATCCTAGAACCCCTTTTCCCGCACCCTCTCGCAAAATACATATGTAAAGAAGATGTGTGATATATGATTATCGAGTCACGAGTTCAATAAAAGTCATTAAGAATAAGTTCTAGAACGATAACAACACCGAGAATCTAACAATCATAACATCAAAACACTTCAATCAACGAGCTAAGGATTCGATTTCGAAGGCTATCACATATCTCGGCTATAAACAGATTACTACTCATTATACAACTAAGCAAAATAAAAGAAATCAACAATCAAAGCTAACATAAAACAAGATTGAAAACAAGAACAATATGTTAATTAAAATTACCGGGTAGAAAATTGGTTTTCCGGAAGAAATCCCGTCAATAACGCGTCAAGCTATCCCCGAGATCCTCCGGATTACAACGATCTACGACTAAACTAAGTTAATCTACCTACAACTAATCTAAGCTAAGAAAAAATGAAGAAATACGCAGTAAAAATCGATCTAAAAAGGAGTCTTCCATCTAGATCAAAATGAGGGGTATTTAAAGTGTTTTGCAGATCTCGACTACTAGCGGCGCTCAGATTGACAGTGGCCACTGTCGATTTTTCCCTTCACAAAACCCATCAGGAACTTTCTAAGCCAAAAACCGCATTTTAGGCGGGCGCCTATGGTGACACACCTTCAGAAAAACAGCTATAACTTTGTGTGTAGACCTCCAAATCGAGTGATTCAAAATCTGTTGGAAATATAATGCAATTGTATACAACTTTCAAGAAGATGTCCAGCCCAGAAAATGTTGGAATAGTGTCCTAAACCCAATCGGGTTGGACCGGATCCGACCGGGTCGGATCATTTATACTATTTCTTTATGTTTATACATATATTAAATGGCTTTTCTGTTGTCATATATTTGTTCTTTTAAAGAACCAATTGTGAATTGTTATATGATAACGTCCTTAGTATTAAACTGTGATAGAGAAACCATGATAGGCGATTATGGTTGATGAGATCTCTAATCACTTTGATAAGTTTGATACTTAAATGTCTCTAGGCTGATGTACTATTAAACAGGGCATTGATAGTATAAACAGACTAGCACGTATTAGATGTCTTCTGTCTTTAAGGGCAAGGATAGATCTCGTCTATCGAAGTGTAGAGACACTTGGACTGTACGTGGACGTGTATTAGAGAATGCGTACGTTAGACTGACCCACTTACACGGATAAGTGTCACACTATGTGACGGTTGTGTAATTATCCTTAAGACCGAGTCTTCATGGCATCACGGTGTGGATTGTCATGCTTTGACACTATTGAGGTTTCCCCAGCCACGGGCGATCATGCGGTAGTGATTGGGTATGACATCAAGCACGCGGAGTATACATGATTGGTCGTCCGGGAATCGCAGATCCTATGATTGGGATCGAATATCCGAAATGGCCTTCTTATAAGGAATGTCTTACTCGTGAATCTTAGCAAAGTGGGAGTAAATGAGTTACTTCGAGAGAGCATGATATCCAGATTATAAGATACGGTTGTTGATGTTTTGACACTCGACTAACGACCGTATGGATATTATTACAAATGATAGGATTGTAAGTTACACGGTAATCAAGTTTCACATGAAAGGTAGTAGTCATTGCATTTGACTCTTCCGATGATTGGGGGTCACGGTGTGTTGCTAGACGATATCCCGTGATCGTTAGGCATGAAGGGCATTTTCGTAATTTGCACTTTGTGTCTACGGCCAACATATTCGGAAGCCTATCGGGTCACACACATAAGAACATCTAGCCGGATTAAAATGTGGTTATAGATGATAACCAAATAAGGAAAGTTTATCTCGAGACTATAAAGGTTATAGTGGTAAATTAATATGGTGGTATTTATTTATTATGAATAAATTAAATACAAGATATTAATAATATTATATTAATTAAAGAATATTCCGGATGTCAATTTATTGGCTAAAGGTGGCGCAATTTTGGAGTGTATAAGATACACTTGGATTGTGTAATTTAATTAATGATATTACCTATTATTAATATTAGATATTAATAAAATAAATTAATATATATATATGTTATGAGTGCATGCGTGTGTGTACATTACATGCAAATTAGATTTGCATGCATGCAAGCACTGTCTGTATGTATATATATATAATATATAGATTTATTTGTGTAATGTATATGTGATATATACACATATGTAAATTGATTTATGGTAATAAAATAAAGATAGTCAATATTAGATATTGACAATATCTTGGAAATAATCAATATAAGATATTGACAATATCCTAGATTTATTTAATATGAGATGTTATAATAAATGAGATAAATCAATCAATTATATTTTCCTTATTTTATTGGAGAAAGGTTTTCTTCCTTTCTACTCTACTTGGGGCGCCACTTCTACTATAAGTAGAAGGTGGGTGTCAAGCTCTTTTGTACAACACAATTGCAAGAGTTCATAATTCTTGTGTAAAATAGAGAGCTCTCCATAGTGAGTTTGTGAGGAAGAAAAGGTCCGGTCCAGCGGCCGGAGTTTTTTCGATAGCAATCCAAGGAGGATTCCGGCGAGGGGTTCGTGTGGATTAGCGATAGAGGCCGGACGCGCGTGACGGCTTTGCGCGATTGAACTACTCTCGTTGGCGGTCAAAGCGACGATCTTGTAGATCATCTAAGGTATAACCGTCTACTACTTGTTTGTTTATTGCTTAAACGAAGTCGATCTTGGGTCGATAGGAAATAAATTTTTGAATTCGCTGCGTCCCGCGTAGATTTCTAACGGTGGTATCGAGAGAGCTTGAGCTTAAGCAATAAGCATGTTATTACGCGTAGTTAATTTTATCGTTTAAATCACGTAATTAAAAGATGAAAGATTTTTATTTGCAAAATTGATACATGAAAAAAAAAAAAAAAAGGGGATCGGGTGGTGCTCGGCCGATCGGGCGGCGGTCAAGGGCGGCGGCAAAGAGGCAACTCGCCGCCGGCATCGGTTGACCGGTCAATGCTGGCGGATCTCCAAATTTTTGTTTTGTGTATTTTGTGATTCAATATGGTTCATAGTTGTGATTAAAATCTCCTTTGTTTAGTTGTGTCATGTGGCTAACCAATGGTTCAAATAGTTTGGCCATGGGATGCCACATGACATTAAAATATAATGGCCTTTCCAAACTTTGTTTGGAATAGGCTTAGCCCTTTCCAAATATTTGATTTGGGAAAAGGCCTAGGGGCCTGGGCCACTTCCAAAATTTTGATTTTGGAAAGTGGCAGGCCTAAACCAAAATTATTTGGCCTTTCCAAATATTTGATTTGGAATATGCCAGCCCTTTCCAAATATTTGATTTGTAAAGGCTTGAGCTGCAAAGCCACTTCTAAAATTTTGATTTTGGAAAGTGGCTGAGGCTAAGCCAAATTTGGTTTAGAAACTAATGCATCCCTTTGATTACGAATCAAAAGGAAAGAAACAAAAGAGAAATAATTTTAATTTTGATTTATTTTGGAATAGTTCTAATTAATTAAAATTAAAATTAAAATCGGTTTAAAATTAATCGTTAATTTTATTTTGATTAAAATCATTTAATTAATTAAATGTTAATTAGTTAATTGATTGGATAAAATTATTTAATAGATTAAATGTTAATTGATTAATTAAGGCGCAAGTAGTTAAATTTTAATTTTATCTTTTTCATAAGATTTTATTGTATGGATTAGATATAGTAGATATAATATGATTATATGGACCCCGATTGATCATGGACTTTAACCGATAGGATAGATGTGAATGATTTAATTTTCGTTGGTTTAAAAATTGTCCTAGGCCGTTATGAAGAACGTGACCTAGTTTATTTTCGCATTTATCCCATTCCGTTGACTCCCTCGTGTGCGGCGGGTGTATTTATTTTATTAGATAGAATTAAATGTAACAAGAATGGAGTGAAGATGGAGACCAAAGAAAGGCGAAAAATAAAGATCCCATTGGAGAATGGCGCATTAAAGATCCTATTGGCGGTTGCAGCTACCCTTAGATTGTGACCAGCGGTTTTCGTCGATTTGTATTCGAAACGCACACCTAGAAAAGTCCATGATCATACCGGTTACTTTACGCATTTATTTATTTTGTGCTTGTATTTATTTTATATGATACGATAGATGCATGACTAGGCACGATCTAGATAAATGTGTAGGATGTATGTCTATAGAGATAGATATATTTGATGAGACCGTAATTAAATTAATTAAGAGAATTAATTCAAGATTAATTAAGTGAATTAATTTAAAATTACTCCCACAACAAAAATCGAAAGTTATAATATGTCTCCCAATATTATAGTGACGGTGAAGAGCCCTTGTTGGATCCAACCTGATCGGCCCACGCCGGAGTTGACCTACCACGGGTATATCGTCATTATCGAGATATGATCGTTATGAGATCTCATGAATACTTGGGTTACGACTCGACTAAGAATCTTGCGGTGATTGGCCCACGCCAGGACCGCCTCGATTTTAGAGACATACGGTTGACTATCACATAGACGATGTGAATTGTCAAAGAGTTGACTAGTCAAACCACTGGAAGTCGCGTTAGACGCGATTGGTAAGAAGTACCTACCCATCGAAATTGACCCGGTCGATCGGCCCACGTCGGGGATCGAGTCAACTAGATAGGATTTAGCCACTAAAGAATTTTTAATTCTTGAAAGTCAATTGGGAGTAGTTGACTAGTGGGAGCAAAATCATAATCCCAAAGACCATATTTGATTTTGCGTGTATAAACAACAACACTCTTTTATTTTCATTTTTTTATGTTGTAGTTTTAACAGACTTTATATTTATGTTTATTTCTCGATTAGTAAAACCAAATTATGATCAGTACTTTTGAAACGCGTTCTCAAATATGGTTAAGTAATTTTAATCCTTTTAAAGTAAGCAATGACACGAGCAATCCCGTTATAGTAGTTGGAGACAAGGAGACTACATATTCAATGCAGTGCTCCAAGACTTTAATTATTAAAGAAAAGCGGGAGCTCGTGATATTGGACACGATCCAATATAATCATTCGGTCATACGATGACGAGTTATTCAAACGTTGGATAAGAATGACTAGACCGAATTTTGGAAAGGATGTTTTCAAAATTGTAAGATTTAAGTATCGACTTAATTCTATCATTGCTTAAAAGCTAATTAAATAGTTAATGTTTTAAATACGATTTAAAAGGTTAAATAAACTATTTAATAAACTTTAGATTTTCTTTATGAAAGGAAATTGAAAACATAGCTCTTGTGATCTTTCTTAAGTCTTATGAAGACTACACTAAGAAACATTTACAAGTGCTTGAAGGATTAAAATGAAAGTTAGGGCATGTGCTTAAATAGAGAACTTATTGAAGTTTCTATTATAGGCAAGTAAGTTGAGATAAATCAATCTAAGTTCAAGTCAACTCTAAGATATATGATATCTTACGAGTGTGATTAAATTAGAAAGATTGAATACAAAAATGGAAGGTGAAACAAACGTTGTAACACTTACCATATGCGGATCTAGTAAAGCGATAAGGGAACTAAATAAATGTTATTATGTTCCGGTTCTTATGAAGGACACAAGTTCAGTTATTTGTTAGGATTTAGTAGACACATTCAATTGTAAAGAATAAATGTTATTCCGATAAAGTTGGAAGGTCACTGAATCTAACATACTAGATTGATGTCACTATATAGATGATATATGTGATGGGATCTCAACTAAATATTTGTATGGCTGTTATCCTTGATATTTGTGGTTGTTCTAGACACAGTCTCTCTGGAAGAGAAGCGTGTAATTAAACGTCATTCTGATGATGTTGAACCATATGATTATGAATCATGTGGGTTAAACGCATCTTATCCAAAGAGGACTAAAATACCCTTTTATGAAAAGGTTATAAATTCTAGAAAAATTGTCTAAAGCCTAAACATACCGATGTTTGTTGGCTTATGACAATTAATGCCACAAATAATTGTTTGTTAATCTCTATGACTATTTTTAGAAATAGTCAAGTGTACTTAGTAAAGTGAAAAATTCGGAAGCCCGAAAAGTTCGAGCTAGTACGAATATGAGATTGATGAGCTACTTAGGAATTAATTTTCAATTGGATTGAAGTAATTAATACGAAGGGTGTTTCGAAGTAAATGCGAAAAGGAATAAGATTCTTCCTTGAAGGATACCATCTTTGGGATACGCAATTAGATTGTGTTCCCAAAATGGAAATAACACTTTATATGATAAAGGTGTGACGCAAGCCATGCGAAATATCCTTACCCGCAGGATAGTGCCTTATACTTAACCGAGTTCCAAAGAATAAAGGTTGAATAAATTCCATATTAGATATGGAAGAGGATAATGTCAAATCTGTCTTAACCGATGATTTGAAGTTGTCATAAGCAAAGTCGAAAGGCTTGGAGCCTAGTACGACATATGCAACTTTGTGGAATATCTCGGCAAGTACGCTAGATATTATTTTTCAGTCCCGCGGAGCAAAAGGTGTTTGTCTCCAAACATCTTTGTCTTCAGAGGAAGTGTTTCTTCCAAAAGAAGCGGTGGAGTGAATCGAGATCTCAAAACAGTTTGAGATCCACAAAGATATATTCAACCAGAGGAACATGAGCAGATGCCGCATAGCGATGAGGTGTAGATCACTGCTCAGAGCACACAAAAGTTCTGTAAGTCTGTGGATGACCTTAAGCCCGAAAAAGGTCTTTGGTATGTTCATCTTGAAGAATGAATATCTCACGACTTATGAAAGAATGTTTGAGAGGCAATATTGAGAGATATGGCTAGGAGCCATAATATCTGAATTAGATTCCATCAGTGACAACCAGGTTGTGAACCTAGTCTGTCTTACCTAAGGGGAGTGTCCCTGAAAGGCTGACATGGATAGTAATATGATTACCATAAGGCTATAGTGGACGGGAAGGGCATGAGGTGTAAACCTTATAATTGTCTTTATCTTTGGCGGTGTGCCGGTTCTATTCGGACTATGCTTATTGTAACTTCGTATCATGACTATATGATAATGTTGAAGACGTTGGGCAGAAAGCTCGATGTTCATAGACAATAACATGACACGTAAGTCCACGAGATCCATTTATGGACTCAAACAAGTTTCTCTAGAGCGATTTCTTTGTTTGATAATCAAAGGAGTTTGATTTAGTCAAAGAAGGATATGCCCAATGTCTAAGATGGATAGTGGGAGTGCATTACTATTTTTGAGTAAGGTATTGGATATCTCTCTCATGAATCATCTCCCATGTCACGATCAATTAATGTTTGGTAATTCAAGATCTTTACGAAAACACTTGGATTAGCGGTTCTTCTTATTTTAGAAATGAGAATCTATAGCGATAGATTTTATCTTTGTTAGATTATAGTTTACCTATATAGATGTGATGCTAAAAGAAGTTTAGCATAGATCGCGAGATCTATCTATGTTAGGACGTTGGTCCTAAAGATAAGGTGAAAGATGATGCTTATGGAAGGGTTTTCTTCGCTCTTGCGATAGGAACCATCATTATAGCTAATGCCGGATGTTCATAGTCCATGAATAGTCATGAGCAAATATGAAAGTAAATCTAGTAAATGTCGAGAATATCCTTAAACAAGTTAAGGAAAGTTTCTAGTTTATTGAAACTTGGAATTAAATAAACGTAGATATACAAACGTATATCCTAAGTCTTATGAAGGCGAGTGGGAGCTACGGTATGGGTTTGCGATCACTTTGATTAAGTAATCTGATGTTGAGCTGGAAATGTTCTAGCATATGGGTCACTTGTAAATTCTACAACTTAGCCAAAACACAGTAGTGCCTTAGAGGCTAATGGGAGGAAAATACATGGATCTAGAAGGTTCATTCATGAACCTTATACGGTTCTTCCACCTTTTCAGTATAAATGATATAGTAAGTGGATTTATTGCTTGAAGCAAGGACCAGGGTCTCGTCGAGATTCGTGTGTGTGTTAAGGCGGTTCCTTTGACTTGGTCATTTGGAACATGTTGTGAAGATAGTCTCGAGTCCCCACGGATAGTGATCCGTTTATGGATGAAATTTGGTTGCAAGTATTGCATGAGATTCTTGTGTTTCAACTTGGTCTTGAGTGTGCGAGTGATTGGTTTTAGGCCAAGTGGGAGATTGTTGGAATAGTGTCCTAAACCCAATCGGGTTGGACCGGATCCGACCGGTCGGATCATTTATACTATTTCTTTATGTTTATACATATATTAAATGGCTTTTTCATTTGTCATATATTTGTTCTTTTAAAGAACCAATTGTGAATTGTTATATGATAACGCCCTTAGTATTAAAGCGTGATAGAGAAACCATGATAGGCGATTATGGTTGATGAGATCTCTAATCACTTTGATAAGTTTGATACTTAAATGTCTCTAGTCGATGTACTATTAAGCAGGGCATTGATAGTATAAGCAGACTAGCACGTATTAGATGTCTTCGTCTTTAAAGGCGGGGATAGATCTCGTCTATCGAAGTGTAGAGACACTTGGGTATGCGTGGGCGTGTATTAGAGAATGCGACGTTAGATCGACCCACTTACACGATAAGTGTCACACTATGTGACGGTTGTGTAATTATCCTTAAGACCGAGTCTTCATGGCATCACGGTGTGGATTGTCATGCTTTGACACTATTGAGGTTTCCACAGCCACGGGCGATCATGCGGTAGTGATTGGGTATGATCATGAAGCATCGCGGAGTATACATGATTGGTCGTCCGGGAATCGCGTATCCTATGATTGGGATCGAATATCCGAAATGGCCTTCTTATAAGGAATGTCTTACTCGTGAATCTTAGCAAAGTGGGAGTAAATGAGTTACTTCGAGAGAGCATGATATCAGCATTATAAGATACGGTTGTTGATGTTTTGACACTCGACTAACGACCGTATGGATATTATTACAAATGATAGGATTGTAAGTTACACGTAATCTGTTTCACATGAAAGGTAGTAGTCATTGCATTTGACTCTTCCGATGATTGGGGGTCACGGTGTGTTGCTAGACGATATCCCGTGATCGTTAGGCATGAAGGGCATTTTCGTAATTTGCACTTTGTGTCTACGGCCAACATATTCGGAAGCCTATCGGGTCACACACATAAGAACATCTAGCCGGATTAAAATGTGGTTATAGATGATAACCAAATAAGGAAAGTTTATCTCGAGACTATAAAGGTTATAGTGGTAAATTAATATGGTGGTATTTATTTATTATGAATAAATTAAATACAAGATATTAATAATATTATATTAATTAAAGAATATTCCGGATGTCAATTTATTGGCTAAAGGTGGCGCAATTTTGGAGTGTATAAGATACACTTGGATTGTGTAATTTAATTAATGATATTACCTATTATTAATATTAGATATTAATAAAATAAATTAATATATATATATATGTTATGAGTGCATGCGTGTGTGTACATTACATGCAAATTAGATTTGCATGCATGCGCACCGTGTGTGTATGTATATATATATAATATATAGATTTATTTGTGTAATGTATATGTGATATATACACATATGTAAATTGATTTATGGTAATAAAATAAAGATAGTCAATATTAGATATTGACAATATCTTGGAAATAATCAATATAAGATATTGACAATATCCTAGATTTATTTAATATGAGATATTATAATAAATGAGATAAATCAATCAATTATATTTTCCTTATTTTATTGGAGAAAGGTTTTCTTCCTTTCTACTCTACTTGGGGCGCCACTTCTACTATAAGTAGAAGGTGGGTGTCAAGCTCTTTTGTACAACACAATTGCAAGAGTTCATAATTCTTGTGTAAAATAGAGAGCTCTCCATAGTGAGTTTGTGAGGGAAGAAAAGGTCCGGTCTAGCAGCCGGAGTTTTTCTGATAGCAATCCAAGGAGGATTCCGGCGAGGGGTTCGTGTGGATTAGCGATAGAGGCCGGACGCGTGGACGGCTTGCGCATTGAACTACTCTCCGTTGGCGGTCAAAGCGACGATCTTGTAGATCATCTAGTGTATAACCGTCTACTACTTGTTTGTTTATTGCTTAAACGAAGTCGATCTTGGGTCGATAGGAAATAAATTTTTGAATTCCGCTGCGTTCCCGCGTAGATTTCCTAACAGAAAATGCCTCTAAGATGGATCAAAATGCAGATCAATGGAAGGTTTGGTTGTAGTACCACCGCGTTTTGATCCGTTTGAACGTTTAAGCTTCGGGCACACGTTCCAATCCTCGTATCTAGCCTTCCGGACATCTCAAACACCTAAGTCCTGTACAAAATCACAACAAATACCACACATAATCCATATAGGACACTAGGTGGTCAGTATAGTAAATTACACCGAAAGAGACCGAGAATCCAGGACTTTACGTCCTACGTCCCGAAATGATAACCAAGGTGTAAATACATCAAAATACAACCAAATGTCTCAGAAAACATATAACGAGGTACAAACGGGGTATAATTACATAGAAAATGATAGCCAATTTGACTCTCATCAGAGATCAATTAATAAATGGTATTGTGTCTACGATGTATTAATCATGACTTACCATTTTTCATATTACTGTGTGCTTGTTCTATTACTTACCGATTATTGCATGCTAATAATAGTGATAGATACTGAGTCACACACAATATCTTTTCCAAGGATTCAACTCCTTTCCATTTCATTGTTTTCGTAATATCATTTTGTTTAGGTAAATTTCTTTTATCAATCACCCCCACATTTCCAAGAATCGATGAAGTTTAAGTCAATAGGATAATCTTCCTCCACGAGTTTTGGGTAGACCTCAAGTTAATCCTTATTTAGCAACATTGATAGTTCGAGTAAGTGTCAATCATCGATTTGATGAATATTGTTGGTACCAAAACAAAATTCATTAAACCTTGAACCACACTTTTCCACCTTGATCACCAAGAATTGATTAACTTATTTATTACGTTGATTTAAACGCATTAACAACTTCATCTTTACATTTTAAAATGAATATCATAATAGTGAAAGAAAATCCACAAATAATATGAATATAAACAACAATATATGTATATATATTCATAATAATTACTTGTCACCGCATTAGGTACGTACAATCATTAGGATGTTTACTTGAACATCCAAATACAAAATTATACATATATTACACATACATAATATTGCATAAATTAAGTTGTTTATTAAAAACCACGACATAAAGTCATATTTAATAAAAGGAACTCATAGATATAATTTTGCAGACATCATGCAGAGAGATTCAACTCATCCATAGTTTTAGTAACTATTTCTGCTATGTTTGCTTGCTCAATCTTTGGAGGCTTTCTGCATTCATTTTTGCGGTGTCCTTGTTTCCCGCAGTTAAAGCATTTACCATTGAACTTCTTATCCTCTTGATTGCTTTTCGAGCTTTCACCTTTGAACTTCCTTTCCTGGCCCTTGCCATTGTTGTTGGATTCAACCATGTGTGCCTTGGAATGCCCTATCATTATGCCATTATCAGAATTTCTGTTATCTTCTTCAATTCTGAGTCGCATCACAAGGCCATCCATAGTCATTTCCTTATGCTTATGCTTTAGATAGCTCTTGTAGTCCTTCCACGAAGGTGGAAGCTTTTCAATGATAGCAGCAACCTGGAATGCCTCACTAATCAACATTCCTTCTTCTTCAAGCACCTCAGAAATGATAACTTGCAATTCTTCCACTTGGCTAACAATTGACCGTGAATCCATCATTTTATAACCCATAAATCTGCCTACAATAAATTTCTTTTTGCCAGCATCCTCGGTTCTATATTTCTTCTTCAATGCCTGCCACAATTCCTTTGAGGTTTTGTACATTGAGAATACACTGTAGAGAGTGTTCTCCAGGCTGTTGAGAATGTAGTTCCTGCACAAAAAATCGGAGTGTTTCCACGCATCAAGAGCAAATGATGATTCTCGATAATTTTCCCTTCTTGGACAATCAAGGCGATTTCATCACCATTCTAGCCGATTGAGGGTGGTTAAGTAGAAAAGCATCTTTTGATGCCATCTCTTAAAATCTTGTCCTCCAATTTCTCGTGTTTCTCAAGGTGGGATGACGGAGTGGACTGGATCGGTACTTGCTTTGCAATGGTTGAATTTGCAGTTATTCCTTCCATTTCTGTGTATCACAGAATATCAACAATTAACTTTGTTCAATACTTTACCAACACAAAGTACTACTATTAATACTTAAGTATTAATACATGAATAACTATTATTCTGTTCACCAATAAATTGTATTACTCGAATTAAATATATGGATGCAAGTAATCTCACTATGCTTATTCAATTCCTTAGGTTCACGACACATATGTAAGCTAAAGTACTAAGTTACTGCATATATGGGTTGTGTATAGGCACAATTCATGAAACTGAATATACATGCATACTGCAAGTCACGTATCTTGTCACATATATTGTCACATAGATGGAAACCTTCAAGGTGAAAAAAGAAAGGAAATTGACAGAATGGAAATTATATTTCTTGTGTAAATTATGAGGGGATACATAGATAAATACTAGATCAAGAATAACAAACTAGTACTAGAGAATTTAACTTAGGATATTGTGTGCCACATGTCATAACAATATCATTACACATAATCATTATCCAAAACATTATTTATCATCTTCAATATTCTTAACAGCCCCCCTCAAGGTGGATGGTGGAGTAACAACATTCAACTTGGACTTGAAGTGATTAAACAGTCCTGATGGATGAGCTTTGGTCAAGCAATCTGCTAGCTGATCTGCTGAAGGAATGAACTGCACAAAGATGATCTTTTTCAGGACTAGATCTCTAATGTAATGCACATCTACCTCAATGTGTTTTGTCCTAGCATGAAAAGACTGGATTCTGAGCCAGGAAAGTTGCACTGATATTGTCACACCATGCTACTGGAGTCTTGAAGAGTTTGAGACCTAACTCATGCATCAGATGTTGCAGCCACTGAAGTTCTGTGGATAAGTTGGCAAGTGACCTGTACTCAGATTCTGCACTAGACCTGGACACCACTGTCTGTTTCTTGGAGCTCTAAGTAATTAGGGAGTCTCCCATGTAAACACAGTAGCCACCTGTGGATTTCCTATCTGTGTGATCACATGCCCAATCTGCATCAGAATAACCATTGATGTGAAGTGAAAGACTGGGTTTGAAGTGTATGCCTTGCCCTACAGTACCTTTTACAAATCTCAGTGTCCTCTTAACTGCATTCCAATGGACATCAGTGGGGGCCTGCATGAATTGACTTTGACAATTTACTGCAAATGTGATGTCTGGTCTAGTCAGGGTAAGGTATTGCAGGCCTCCAATAGCACTCATTTAGATACTAGGATTTGCCATAGAGGTGCCTTGATCTGCTGTGTAATACCTTCCTGCCACCATAGGAGTGGGACAATACTTGATATTCTCCATGTTTAACCTGGATAGTAATTGACTTGCATACTGTTTTTGTGTTAAGTACAGACCAGTGCTGTCTCTATGTGCCTCCATGCCAAGAAAATGTGAAAGCTGCCCCAAGTCTTTTAAGGAAAAGGTAGAGTTTAATTGAGTGACAAATTTCTGGATATGTTGTGAGGAGTTGCCAGTGACAAGTATGTCATCTACATAAACCAGAACATACTGAACTATCTGACCTCTTTTAAAAATAAATAGAGAGTTGTCACACCTGGATTGCTAGAATCCCCAGTCAATCAGCTTATCTCTGAGAGCATCAAACCAGGCCCTTGGGGCTTGCCTCAAGCCATACAGTGCTTTCCTTAACTTGCATACATAAGTAGGTCTCTGAGAGTCAACAAAGCCTTCAGGCTGTGGCATGTACACTGTTTCTTTAAGAGGGCCATTTAGAAAGGCATTATTAATGTCTACCTGTCTGATTTCCCAGTTTAATGTCACTGCAATTGCTAGTATGACTCTGATGGTGGATGCCTTGGCCCACAGGGCTAAACGTCTCTGTGAAGTTGATACCATAAGACTGTAGGAACCCTTTGGCAACAAGTCTTGCTTTGTGTTTCAGAATAGTGCCATCTGGATTTAGTTTCAACTTGAAGATCCATTTGTTGCCCACTAATTGATGTTTGGGATCATGAGGAACTAGCTCCCAAGTTCCATTTCTCATCAGGGCATCATATTCATCGTACATAGCCTTTTTCCACTCTGGTTGGACCATGGCATCTAACACTTTAACAGGTTCAATAGGATGGGAGACTGAAAGTGGCTCAACACTGGAAGTATAGGTTTTGGGTTTGAAGATCCCACTTTTGGATCTGGTTTGCATAGGGTGTGCTATAATCCCAGTGGGATGAGTGTGTGATGGAACATGCTCTTCCTCTTTAATAGTATTATGTGTAGAAGATACAGAGTGTTGTGAGTCTGGTGATAAATGAGTTGGTGTTTGTGTGTGAGGTGACTGAGACTGTGTGTGTGTTAAGTGAGTTGGTGTTTGTGTGTGTTCTAATGTGCCCCCTGAAGAGGAAGAGTATGTGACATGAGAGGGTGTTACCATAGGTGAGAGGGAGATTGAAGATGCCACATCTTGACTGTCATGCTGCTGGGAGGTGCTTAGGTGGAAAGGAAAGGAACTTTGGGGAATATCATAGTGAATGGATCTGTGTGGTCCTTGAAGAAAACCAGTTTTAAAGGGAAATGTGGTTTCATTGAATGATACATTCTTGGTTATGTAAACCCTACCAGACTAATCTAAACAGATATGACCTTTGTGAGAAGGGGAGGTGCCAAGGTAAACACAAAGGGTGGAGTGAAAAGCAAATTTGTGAGAATTGTAGGGGCGGATATGGGGGTAACAAGCACATCCAAAAACCTTGTGGATGGTGTAGTCAGGACTTTTATGAAAAATGACCTCATAAGGGGATTTGGAGTTGAGAACAGGAGTGGGAAGAATGTTTATGAGGGTGACAGAGTGTTCAAAGGCTTCCCACCAATATCTAAGGGGCATACTGGCTTGAGCAAGTAAGGTTAACCCTAGCTCTATGATATGCCTGTGTTTCCTCTCACTCCTGCCATTTTGAGCATGAATGTGAGGGCAGGGGTGTCTGAACTAAATCCCATGCTGTTTTAAGATGGGGGTGAGTGTCCTGTACTCCCCTCCCCAATCAGTTTGAAGGCACTTGATGGTAGTTCCAAATTGGTTTTCAACAAACCTTTTGAAGTCAAGAAAGACAAAAGATGCTTCAGATTTTAGTTTAAGTGGGTAGATCCAAGTAAAACGAGAATGATCATCAATAAAATGGATATAATATGTGTAGCCATGAGTAGATTTTAAGGGTGCAGGACCCCAAATATCAGAATGCACAAGATCTAGAACAGTAGAAGCATGAGAACTTGAAGGAAAAGAGGGTAAAGCATGGCCTTTGCCAAACTGGCAGGCCTCACAGAAATCCATTTCATTCAAAGTAGAGTTATTACAATGCATTAAAACTTGGCTAAGACCTTCTTGGATGGGTGACCTAACCTATTGTGCCACACATTGGCATCAATACAGGAATGACTAGAACCAACTAAGGACAAAGAGGATGACATAGAGACATCTTTAGGTGAAGTAGGGTTGGACAAACAAGCAGCTGACAGTCTGTAGAGTCCATCTTCAAGAGCCCCTGCTAGAAGAGTCTTCCCTGTAGTCTGTTCTTTGACAAAACAACAGGATGAATCAAACACAACATAGATGGGATTATCAGCAGTTAGTTTAGATATACTTAACAAATTCTTTGTAATATGAGGGACATGTAGTAGGGAATTCAAAGCAAGTGGAAGGTGTGGTGTGTGCAAAGTGCTGGTGCCAACATTGAGTATTTTAAGTCTTTCACCACTACCAACTGTTAAAGAGTCATTACCAGAGTAACCTGAGCTCAAGTGCAGGTTATTAAGATCAGATGTGACATGGTTGGAGGCACCACTGTCCAGATACCAGGCTTGATCATTAACAGATTGAGGAGTAGCAAGATAACGTGAGACTTGTCTAGGGTTTGGATGTTGCTGCTGTTGTTTTTTTTGAGTAGTTTGATCTCCATTTGGATTGAAATCCTCTTCAAACCTATGCCAGCAAATTGGTGTTGTATGACCAGTCTTGCCACATAATTGACATACCATTCCTCTACCTGAGCCACTTGAGCTCCGGCCACCTCGCCCCTTCCTCTGCCACCTCTGGATTGGCCTCGTCCTCGACTAGAGTTTGACTGGTAAGAGTTTTTGGAGGGCTTGTTTTCGAATTTGGAGTTTGACCTATAGGCAAAATGTGCAAATTGGCTGTCCATTGTCCGAGAGATTGCACAGATTGAATCGAGCAATCGGATGTTCATGAGTAATTAAGGCCGATTAAACTTCTTGCCAGGTGAGAGATCCAACCCTAGAGGTTAAGTTGACGATGGCAGCTTCGTAGTCCTTGTCCAAGCCGCCTAGAGTAGCAAGAATCAATTCCGACTTGGAGACAGGGTAGCCTGCAGCAGCTAACTGATCGAAGAAAGGACTTCATATGGGCGAGATAATCTGCCATGGTTTTAGTTCCTTTTGTGGTTTTGGTGAGAGCATCCTTGAATTCAAGCATTCGAGCCTCTGAATGACTGTTGAATAAGTCTTCAAGGGTTTTCCAAACATCAAAGGCAGTATCACAACCAACAATTTCAATGAGAGCCTGCTCTGTCATCGATCCAAGAAGCCATCCCATAAGAAGGCTATCAGTCGTCATCCATTCCTCATACGCCGGATTTGGGATACTAGAGGTCAATGTAACACCTCTAGGACCTGGATAAGTTAAGAAGGGTGATGGTTTGGTCTGAGTTCCGGTGAGGTGACCATCGAGCTTGTGTCCACGAACCACCGGAAGAACGGTGTAGCGCCAAAGGAGATAGTTTGTCCGGTCAAGTTTAACAGTGACGGTCTGAGTGAGGTGACCAGAAAAGGAGGTTGGTTGAATCGGAGATCTGAGAGGCGGAGGAGTAGTGGAGCTCGAAGGAAACGAGGAAAAATTTAGTGAGTTAAGAGCTGGTTGTCTCACTGTTGAGACTGGAGTTTGGATTGAAGACAGCTCCGGCCGGATGGGGGAGGAACCAGCCGTACTGATTGTTCCGAAGGTGACAACCGGCAGTGACGGAGGTGTGGTTGACGGATTTGGAGCCGTTGGACGCTCCATGGCTCCGATACCAAGAAAGGAAATTGACATAATGGAAATTATATTTCTTGTGTAAATTCTGAGGGGATACATATATAAATACTAGATCAAGAATAACAAACTAGTACTAGAGAATCTAACTTAGGATATTGTGTGTCAGATGTCATAACAATATCATTACACATAATCATTATCCAAAACATTATTTATCATCTTCAATATTCTTAACAAAAAAACAGGGAAATTAATTCAGAAATACACAGAGCCAAAGAGTACGTAGTAATATATGCTGGTAATTTCATTTTGGATTAATAGTGCATTTAAAATTTAAAAATAAAAAAATTGATCATAGTATAGAAACTATGTTATAATAATTATGGTGGCCAATAAGAAAATACATGGGAAAATTAAAACAGTGATTGAATTTCAAATATATATATACCAGGAAGATCAATAATCAAAAGATGAGTATTTAAATCCTCAGACCACCCAGATGAAGGAACCAATTCTTCAAACATCAAATGATCATCAGTTTTGTTCCTTGCAGCAGCACTTCTAGTTGTCACCATTCTTAATTAAATGTTTGAAGATATATATATATATATATATATCTCTTTAATTTGAACAAATTGCTACTGAATTGGGATTATGACACGAAAACAGAATTCAGTATGTCTTAAAAATATATTTTTTTTTGTCTTTCATTCTTTCTTTGAGTTGAACATGTAGGAATCTGATGATATGCCTCTCTATTAAGATATCATAAGTAAATTATATTTTAAGGTTGTTTATTAGAATAATTAAGCACAAGAAAACATTTTTCTTGCAAGATAGTGCAATTCTTATTCCTTTCTTTTTGTGGGATGGCTTAATGCAATTCTTATTCCTTTCTTTTTGTGGGATGGCTTAATTAATTTTCAAGCATTTCTTTTAATTACTTCATTTATGTTATTTAGGATATAAGTCGGTGTCAAAACATAAATGTTTGTTCTTTTGGTTGTTCATCCAAATTAATCTACACCTAGCTTTAAATTTCTTGAAGAAACTAAGCACAAAAATAATAAACCGAACTCTCATTCATGCTTTTGATTATTGCGTGCAATTCATAAATAGGATCCTGTCGGCTTTAAACTCTTTCTCATATCAGCCTTATCCTATAGATACTCCAATGACACCAAATCTACATTTGTCTACTGTGTTTGCTCCACAGTCAGCTGAAGAGGAAGAATACATGTCAAGAGTTCCATATGCTAGTGCAGTAGGCAGTCTTATGTATGCCATGGTCTGTACTAGGCCTGATTTGGCTCAGCGAAGTGTTGTCGGCAGAGTTTATGGCTCAACTCGAAAGAAACACTGAAAGCGAGAAAGAGGATATTCAGGTATCTTAGGGGTACATCAGATATTGGACTCATTTATGGAGGTGGTACTCAATGTTTTGTCACAGGGTACTGTGATTCTGATTATGCTTGTCACGGATTTTTATTAACACAAAACAAACAAGTAATAATCCGGTTAACCTCAAGTATAAGGATCGTAGTAAAGAGGTTGATGCCGGGTCGATCTTACGGGGAACTAGACGAATGTGATTCCTAGCTTTTGTTTTCAACTAACTATGTCACTAAACTACTCTAAACGTCAAACAAAGCAGAAAATAAAACTAGAGGCAGAGGATATAATCCAAAGCTAGGAAGGATACGGGCTGCGAACCAATTTAAACTAACTAAACTAAGATGCAAGTAAAACTAAACTACTAAACAAATTCAAGTTTCAAGGATTTAAATCAAATTTTAACAGACAAACGAGGATTGATCCACCTATCCAACAGGCATTGACTTCCTACCTCGATTATATTGTGGTTTTTATCTAGGTTGTGATTCACCTTATCTAACCATGAACCCTAATTCCTTAGAAAGTTCATCTATTAATCTATCATCTCCCAATGCAAGATTAACGCGTTTCCAAACCAAAGGTGTAAACTTTACGGTTATAATCTAGCAATTAAACCTATTAACTTCCGTTATGATAGATTCGAACTACTATTCTTATTCATGATGATCTAGGGTTTATTAAGACTTCCATCAACAATAAACAATCACACATGCAGATCTTCCGATATAAAAGCAATTAAACGTATTAAACATGAATAAGAAACAACCTTTAAATAAAAACTCACAGTACAACCGAAGAAAACGAAATCAACAATTGTTGGACGGCTTCACAATTCTCGTTTGGTGAAGCTTTTAGCCTCTAAGCATCCTCAGCAACTCGAATGTGCAGGAATAGTTCATAGAAAGTAACTAGTTTAATCTAGACCTAAAGTGCATAAAAACTGGAATAAAAAGGAGAAAAACGCAGCCTAAAGCCGCCCCTAGGTTTAGGGTTTTGAATAATGAGTTTATGGTATGTTTTGTGTGGAGAAACAGCTGCTATATATAGATTTCAAAGTCGGTTCAGCAAAGTCGGCCGACGGACGCCCGTCTGGATAGGGTGAACGCCCGTCCACTCTTCAATAGAACTTGAATCGAGCCGAGTCATGACCGTGACGCTCGTCCATCCAAGCGCCCACTCCAGCGCCCAAACTTCACGAATCAACTTCCCATCCCTGGACGCTCGTTCACTTTATCGACGACGCCCGTCCGGCTGGGACGGAGATTCGGACGCCTTGATCCAGACGATCGAATCTTGATTTCTTTGATCTTTATCTCTTTTCTTCTAAGTCATTCCTTCATTATCTCTTTTATCATCAATTAATTCGAACTTGATCAACTTTTGATCATCTCTTGAGCCTCAAACATGTATCTATAACACATAAAAACATCGCAAAAATGTAATAATGTCCAAACAATCATAAAATCATATAAAAACACCAAAATCAACCAATTTTGCGAATAACTTATTTAAAACCTCATTTACTCAATATTTCCATTAAACACTCGTTTCTTATGCAAGTTTATACAAGTACGGGGGAAAATATCATAGAATATAACGTTATAAATCGTATAAAGTCACCCTTAACAACTCCCCCACACTTAAGCTTTTGCTCGTCCCGAGCAAAACAAAACAAAAATTAGGCTCGAGAAAAAAAACAGACATCTAAACATACGTAACACATATCCAATAAATCAGAGGTTCACCATGGTGTGTGTGCATAGCCATAGAAAACTTCCACTATATCCAAACTCGAGAAACTCAAAGTAAAACTAGCTAATACCCCTCGTAGACTAGTAATAAATGACACTCATAAGATGCACCTACAAAGCGTGATATATCCCGACAAAGATGATCGAATGAATCTAGGGCTTTTTCGAAATACTCAGAGGATAATCCCTACATCATATCTTTCAGTTTATACTGGGGATAAGATCAACGAAAACTAAGCCTTATATTCAATTTCGTAACGATATCTTAGTTGATTTAACTTATTCACTTTTAAACACACATTAGGACAAGCTATTGCCCGTCATAGTAGAATAGGACATTTCGAGATAATCCCCTACCTTACTCCAATCATAAGGCAGCTTTTCCTAACTGTCGTGAGCTTTTAGTCATCATAGTGGTATAGGACATACGTGGTATACCCTATCGCACTCAAATCATCGACTAGCTTCCGACACACCCAATTATTTCGTACTTTTTCAACTTTTTCATGTTGACATTAGTTACGTGTTACTTATCACATTCAAACCTTCAGATATTCACAGTATATCATACTCGGAGCTAAATACAGACTATCATAAATCTCAAGATATATACGTAGCACTAAGCACATGACTTATAAGAAGATCAAAAATCACTCGTCCAAGACGGGGTATTTATAGGTTAGCTCGTCATTCACTATGGCTCGTGAAAAATCGATCTCAGGTGAAACAACTAACTTATCAAACATATGATATACAGCTTAAATGACCATAAAAATAGCGAACATTGAATCGAATTGCCTACTCGGGACAAAACAAAAACAAAAGTGTCGAAAAAGTTTGAAAATTTTAGCTCATTTGCATAGAAACATTACTCACTAAGCAAATGTGTAGATACATATCAAACATTCCCCTCCCCCACACTTAAAAATCAACATGTCCTCATGTTGTGCAGAACGAAAGAAATAGGAAAAGACTTAGCTGATTTAAATCGAAATGCGAATCGTCGGTCAGGCCGGAGCCTACATAATGACACTCTAGAATGCGTAACCAGACAATGTAGCTCAACGAAACCGCTAAAAATATACATGCACGTCTTGACAAACATGGAACCATCTCGGGAAAAACGGGGAGTTATACCAAAATGAAAAGATATAGCAAATTCAAGTATTAACAAGAGATAAAGCATCCAATACAACCAAAAAGTATAAACTAAGTCGAAATGAAAGTACGGGTGCCTTATGGCTTACATGATCCATCGAAAGAATAAATAGTAGCAACATCAAAAATTACAATGAACCATATAAGAGGAAAAAGTAGTAAAACTACACAATGAAAGTATCTAGGCAAATCAAATCGAAAAAGATAGACAAAGAAAGTCAAGATTGCCCGAGCCGAGTATCATCACGGAGGATCGGAAGGTGGTGACGTAGCTCCATTTGCCGAATCAGCCGCCTCGTCGAAGACTCGGACTCGTGAAGGACATCGGCAATGGCCTGCTCAATCTCGTCGAGAATAAATATAATCAACGGTGCTCGGAGCGAAGATCCGGTCATCCTTGGTTTCGGTTCTCATTGAAACACTCGAATCGTCGAATGTTGTTTCTGCGTATCCCGAATATCACCCATCCACTCCCGTAAACTATTGGCCATGCTCAACCGCATCCTAAGCTGCGGGGAGATAAAGTAGGAAATGTAGATGCTCAAGGCGGGACCGAAGATGAACCGGGCTCCTGTGGTGTCTCCATCTCAGACGGACCTGAAGGCTTACCCTTCTCACGCTGTATCGGCCTCGGATTCTACGGTTTGTGATCGGCCCGCACTCAGGCACACCGGCATCGATCTGCAGATCGTGGATCAAGTGAGGATAATCAAGCATCGGGTATATATCTTCTGATTAATAGCCACCTCATCATATAACGCCTGCCCCACATCCACGTTTAGGCCAAATGTCAATGCGTATAACATGCCGAGGTCACCTATGTGAAAGTGCGTCAGGTTGTTCTTAGGCAACAACCGACTCACGAATAAACCGACATTGGACCTTCCAGGTCCTCCGGCCAGGTCGTGGTAACCAACTCCTTTCGGTCGCCTCCCGGCCTTAATGTCCATGCCACATCCGGGCAAACTCGCAACCGCAACTCCTCCAAGAGATCCTGTCCCAAACTCTGCCTATGCACAATCTCCTCCTTATAATCTCTTCCCTCAAAAGCCGCTAAGTTGTATTTAGCATTGATCACCTCCGGTGTAAAAGGAACTTCTACCCCTCGCACCACAACTACCTTTGTCCCCAAGTCGGTTTCGAACAGTTTGCATAAAATTCCCGAACTAGGAGCTATTTACGGGGTAGTCGGGATAGTCATCAAAGCTTCCCATTTCCGATCCTCGAGCAACTTAACGAACCCGGATCGACTTTGGCCTCCAAAATGGCCCGGTCGACCAACATCGTCCTCGAGAAATAATACTGTTTATACACATCGTGAGCTCAGGGTTTATGAATCGGCGAGGTAAGGACATAGGAGAGTGCGGTTTTGGATTTCTTTCTAGGAGGGGCAGCCACAGGTACAACCGGTTCCTCTTCCCGGGTAGTGTCCATAGTCTCTCAGCCCTGAGCGAGGCTCCCTTTCTCGAACTCACAGGCATCCGTACCAAAGGCACATCGTCATCGGTCTCAGAGTCAGAGGTCGGCTCATCTCTCAAAGTAGCCCTAGTTTGGGTGGCTCTAGGAGGTTGTTCTCGTATACTCACACCCCGGTTAGGGTCGACTAAAGTAGGATCAAACTCCTTGCATTTCTTTCCGGCTTCCCTAGCCACCTCCTTACCATGCCTCTTAACCACTCCCTTCTTATGAACCATATTCGAAACCTAGACTACTCGAAAGCAATCCCAATTCACAACAAGAGATACCCGTTTAACATCCAAAGCGGGATTTCAAAAACAACCAAACCACAACCACAATTATCACCAACCAACCAATTCACCATCCATCACAACACCACATCACCATATCAGAGCAGAAAGAAACACAAAAACTAGAGAAAAAAAACGAATTAAGATGACATTCAAGGGAACGAGCCGACCCAAAGATCGAACTCACAAAAACGTGAATAAAAATCGGAAAAGTTGTTACTAACTTACCGAGTAGGATGAGTAGATGCGGATTGATGTGAAGATTAGTCCAAACAACACAAATTTGACTCCAAAATCGGATTTTTCTTCCGAAAAGTCGGACCAAAGAGGGTGCTTGATTCTCCAAAAATAAAGCGTGTTGGGAGTTTTGGTTATGAAAATCGAAAAAAGAGGGTATCAAGAGCGGTCTATAGCACTTGGAATCGCTCAAAATGGTGTAGAAATGAAGATTTGAGGCCAAAAGAGAGGAGAGAAAACGGTTTTGCGATTTGAAAAAGTGAAAAGTGAGGGTTCATCAGCTGGGGGGTATATAAGCGAGATGTTGGACGCTTCGTCCAACTTCGGTGGGACGGCAGGCGTTCACTGGAAATCGAGATGAACTGGACGGACGGGCGCCCCAAGAGCAAAAATGCAAAAATCAAAAATTCCATACAACCCAAATTCAAAAGCACATCTCTTATTAAACTTAATTAAATTTTGAAAATACAACCTTAAATCAAATAAAGTACATAAAATTCCTAGAACATAAATAAAAACAAATAGAAAGCAGTGGGTTGCCTCCCACTTAAGCGCTTTTGTTTTACGTCGCTTGCTCGACGAAACAAACCTAACTAACGCTAGTATGCATAAATCTCATCCCAATCCACCAAACGGATGAGACGCACGAAGCATATCAATAGCAAGGAGGGAAATCATAGTAGTCGTCTTGTACGCTTGAGTCATCTCCGGCTACCTCTAAACCTCTAAAATGTGAATCTTGGAGTACCAAGCGCTAGATCACATCGGCATAGGGTCATTTAGGATCGTATATGGACGCCCTATAGCTTCCTGTAGCTCCACAGTGGTGAAGTCACTACCTCCCGAACAGCGGGGTACAATGAGAACATAGGTGATGGTCTTCGTACGGGTACTAAGCTCAAAATCTACGTGCAAGACTATATAGTGCCTCCTGGTCCATCACCATCAGAATCAGTGGGATCCGACTAATGATGGGGAACTCCTCAGAAGAACTCCGTAATCCATATCTAAAAAGCACACTAACTGACAGATATAAATACAAAAACTTAATCAGCTAAAACTTAATTAAACTAAAACTGAAATAAATAAAACACTAATAATGTGAACATAAGGGATATCTAGGATGCCTCCTAGTAGCGCTTTTGGTTTATGTCGTTAGCTCGACACAGTGTAAGCTCAGCCTGGATCAGGCCATTTGACTTTTCTCGCCAACCACTACCTCGTAAGCTCGATCAAGAGTGTGGTGCAGAAACAACATCTCACACATGGGGTGAAATCTTTAATAGCTTTCACATACGCTTGAACTTCCCATGGGTGACCTCTTCATTCTCTCGAGCCCTCGATGACGCTTCAACCGACGCTCCTCTCCAATTCTTCCATATCCCAACTACCGGCTAGAACTTCTTGGAAGGATTACTACAAACAATCCTCCAAAGCAAAGTTGAGTGGAGGCTCGCGAATTCTTCGACTTCCGTAGCACCACACCCTAGGATGTCGAGTCAACGGACATTCAAAGGTCTCTCTTTAGGCTCACCAATATAGTGCTTACACCTTTGGCCATTTACTCAAACGGGTCACCACTATAACCACGAAGTTCTAGAACGCCCCAGGGAGGATTTGGAGAATCTCGAAAGGGCCGGACCAACGTGTCCTTAACTTTCCAGGAAACAGATGTAACCTAGAATTATATAGAAGAACTTGTTCGCCGACATGGAATTCTCTTTTCTTAATCTTAGCATCGTGGAGTAGCTTCATCTTATCTTTACTAATCCTGGCACTTTCATAGGCCTGGAGTCTGAATTCGTCTAGCTCATGTAACTGCTGTAGTCGATGTTGTCCACAAGATTGGGAATCAAAGTTCAGAAACTTTGTAGCCCAATAAGCTCTATGCTCTAATTTGACAGGCAGATGACATGGTTTCCCGTAGACCATCTGATATGGAGATGTCCCCATAGAGGTTTTATAGGCGATTCTATATGCCCAAAGTACATCATCCAACTTCAAGCTCAGTCTTTCCGATGATTGTTTACCGCTTTTCTCCAGATTTTCTTAATGCTCTGTTGCTCTTTCAATCGACCACTAGTCATCGGATGATATGGTGTGCCGCTTTATGACGAACACCATACTTCTCAAGTACTTTCTCACAGGGGCCGGTTGCGTAAATGCGTCCCTTCATCATCGATCAAGGCACGTGGACATCCAAACCTCACGAAGATATTCTTCTTTAGAAATTTCATGACCGTCTTATGATCATTGTGAGGAGTGGCTTGGGCCTCCACCCATTTAGACACGTAGTCTCACGCAGACTAAGATGTATTTATTACCGCAAGATGATGAGAATGGTCCCATAAAATCGATACCCCATACATCAAAGACATCGCATTCGAGGATGGGTTTTAAAGGCATGTCAAAACGCCTTGTCAGAGTACCGGTTCTTTGGCACCTATCACAAGCTTTACTGTAAAGCTTCAGATCTTTAAAGATCGAGGCCAATAGAAACCGGATTGAAAGATCTTAGCAACGGTTTTCCATGGACCAAAGTGACCACCAGTGGGTCCACTGTGGCATTGCTCGATAATATCGCGTTGCTCGGATTCCGGAACACATCTCCTAAGCAACCCATCTTTACAGATCTTGAAAAGATAAGGTTCATCCCAAACGAAATATTTCAAATCGAGAAGAACTTTTTCTTCTCCCCGATAAGACATTTCGGGATCGAGATAACGGGCATGAAGGTAGTTCACAATGGAAGAATACCATGGAACATCAGGAGGACAACCGTCTATCAACATAATGTTTTCTAGAGGAAAGTAAAGATCTATATCATCCGGTTCATCCTTTTCCTCATTTAACATTCTAGAAGCGTGATCCGCCACTACATTTTCACGCGCCTTTTGTCCTTAATTTGAACGTCAAACTCTTGTAGGTCAGATTCAACGCAGATGGCGCGGTTTAGCCTCTTTCTTAGTCATCGATACCGCAAAGCGGCGTGATCACCCACACGATCACTTGAGCTCCCAACAAGTAACTACGAAACTTGTCCATAGCAAAGACTACGCCGTGAGTTCCTTTTCGATAGTAGAGGGTTCAATGTGTGATCGGCGTAATAGATAGGTGGAACTTCCTTTGACCTTTGCCCAGAAACAAAGACACACCAACAAAGATAGTTTGATGCGTCGCACATAAGCTCGAATGGTAGGTTCCAGTCAGGCGATATAAGAATTGGAGCAGATATTAAACGATCCTTGAGCTCCTCAAACGCTTGCTTGCAGTTCCCATCAAAATTAAACTCAACGTCTTCCTTTAGTAAAGTGGACAGGGGCTTGGCTATCTTGGAGAAGTCTTGAATGAACCTTCTGTAAAAGCCGACATGTCCAAGAAAGCCTCTAACTTCCCGCACATTCTTAGGGTAGCTCATCTTCTCGATAGCTTCTACTTTTGCCCTGTCAACTTCTATACCCTTGGCGGAGACCTTGTGGCCAAGAACTATTCCCTCATCTACCATGAAATGACATTTTTCCCATTTCAGTACTAAGTTCTTTTCCACACATCTGGATAACACTCGATCAAGATTGTCAAGGCAATCATCAAAAGATTGACTAAAAACCGAAAAATCGTCCATAAAGATCTCCATACACTTCTCTACAAGCCCGTCAAAGATAGCTAGCATACATCTTTGAAATGTGGCTGGGCATTGCAGAGACCAAATGGCATTCGCCTATAAGCAAATGTGCCATAAGGGCAGGTAAAAGTGGTCTTTTCTTGGTCAGCTGGATCAATGGGTATTTGGAAGTATCCCGAATATCCATCTAGGAAACAGTAGAATGCGTGTCCCGCCAGACGCTCGAGCATCTGATCAATGAATGGAAGGGGAAAATGATCTTTCATGGTTACCTCATTGAGCTTTCGATAATCGATGCATGCTTCAGAACTGTGACAAGTCTCAAAGCAATTTCTCTCCTTCTCATTCTTCTCAATTGTAATTCCTCCTTTCTTGGGAACTACCCGAGTAGGGAAACCCATTCACTATCGGCGATGGCATAAATGATTCCCATGTCCGAAGCTTGATGATTTCCTTTTAACGACTTCTTGCATATGAGGGTTGAGCCTTCTCTCGGGGGTCATCGACACACTTTGCACCCTCATTCGCCTTGATCTTGTGCATACAGAGATGTCGGGAGATATTCCTCTCGATATCTCCCACTTGCCAACCAAAGGCTTTTTCATTTTTTCTCAAAACGTTGATCAATTTCATTTCCTCTAAACGAGAAGGCTTGGCAGATATAATCAGTGGAAGCTTGTCACCTTCTCTGAGAAACACATACTTAAGATGCTTAGGCAACGGCTTTAACACTAAATCTACGGGGGGGTCTTCTAAACTAGACTTGAGATCTCCGCTTTTCAACTCAATATCGCTGAGTTTACTCTGTGGTCCCACTGCCAAAGCTTCTCCTTTGAATAATTCTTCCTCAAAATCAGCTGCTAACTGATCTAGATTAACCACACCATGAGTATTCAGGTTGTCAACCAATCGCTCATATTCTGCTTCTACAGCCATGACTTGCTTATCCATATAGTCGGTGAAATCATCCGTCATATAATCAATGGAGAAGCCGGTTGGAGGGCCGGAGGGTACTTGAATGGACTTTAAGACATTGTAACTCACCTCTTGATCACCAACTCGGATAGTCACTTGCCCACCATCGCAATCGATGAGGGCTCTAGCTGTAGATAAGAAAGGTCTTCCAAGAATCAAGGGGACGTTTTCGTCTTTCTCTATATCTAAAACATACCAATCAACTGGAAAGGTAAATCTATCAATCTGAACCAAAACGTCTTTCAGGATCCCTGAGGCTTTCTTAGAAGATCTATCCGCGAATTGTAAACTCATAGTAGTGGGTTCTAGAAGGCTTTGTAAACCGAGCTGTTTGCATACAGACATTGGCATAAGGCTTATAGAGGCACCTAGATCACACAAAGAATTTGGGAAGACTAGACCTCCCATTAATACTGTAAGTACGAATTTGCCAGGGTCACCTCTTTTAATTGGTAAGTTTTCATAATTAATCATGGAACAATCCTCACCAATCGCCTCTCCATGCCTCGCTAATTTCTTTTCAAGACACAACATCCTTGATAAATTTTGTATACTTAGGCATCTCGACTAAGACATCCGATAATGGAAGATTCACTGAGTATTTTTCAAAAGGTTTAGCACCTTTCGCACTTCTTATCCTCAATCAAAGGAATGTTGCTCTTTCTCGTGGAAATGGAAGTTTTTAAGGTCATCCTCAGAGAAAACCTTCTTTGAGGATGCACTAACAAACTCTGTCTTCCAGATCTTTCCAACGAAACAAATTTTTTTCAGATTTCTTAGTAGTCGGGGATCGGCCTCCGACTTTCACTGCTTTTTTAGTCCTCAAGGGATCAGCCACTTGAGGATCACCAAGTCCTTCACCTCCCAGGGGATCAGCCACCTGAGTTTTCTCTTGCAGTTGAGGGGAGTGTAGGTGCTCAGCTTCCCCTCCTGCCTTATCAATGGCGGGAGGGGCTAGTGGTTTCACGATGGGAAGGACGACTAACTTGAGTACCACTTCTCGATTCATTGCACCGGGCCTCTTTACCGTATTGAATTGATGGCACGAGGTCAAGATACATGGGCCTTTATTCAAGTCACTTGAGCAACTTGACCACCCTTGGGATTCTTTTCGATGGCCCTGGCAACGCCTGGGGTCTAAAGCCAACCCGCTCACCTGATTGCCCAATTTGTCTCTCAAGATTCTTCATCGATCTACTTTGCTCCTCCAACTTAGCTTCAAGATTTGTAGGTTGGGAGGGGCCTTGAGAGTTTTGGAGATTTGGAGCATAGGGCTGGCTAGGCCGACTTTGAAATTGAGAGTTTGAATTGGAAGGCCAATTCTGATTGAATTTTTGCGTAGGATTGGAAAAATTCGAGTTTTGATCTCGATTAAATCCAGGGTTTCGTTGAAATTTGATTCAATTAAAATTCGAATTAGGATTGAAGTTTGAAGATGGATTAAACCCTTGGTTTTGAAAATTGCCCTGCCAGAAACCGATTGAACCTTTGATTGTTCTCGCCATAGAATGCATTCACTTCCGCATTCGTCCGCTCATAAGGCGTAATTTAGAAGTGTGCCCCACCTCGTCACAATTTTGACATGTGACTTGATTGTACCGCCCATAGTCATGAAATGATTAACTTGGTAAGGTGCAGGGGAATTAAATTGACATTGGCCATTCATATGGCCTGTCTGACAGCAATTTTCGCAATACAGAACCTGAGGGTTCTGTGGAAAAGAAGAAGTTTGATTCATCGGATGTGAAATTTGAGATGTTGCCATCTGCTGTTGCAGCATGGCTATCAAACTTTGCATATTAACTTCCTCAACCTTAGGAGGGGGAGGTGCTTGAATTGCTTGATAGGAGGGAGCATAATTATACTTCGCAATGTCCTCAAACAGTGCCCATCCCTCTTCAGGTGTTCTCTTCAGAAATGCCCCACCAGAAGAACTGTTGACCATGCCTTTTGTGAGCTCGGTCAATCCACTGAAGAAGGTGTTGACTTGCCTTTCCAGTGGTAAGCCATGATGAGGACATTTTCTGAGAAGAGACTTGAATCTCATCCAACATTCAAAGAACGACTCATTTTCTTTCTGATAGAATGTGAAGATGTCGTTCAAACACTGGGCTGTCTTGGAAGGCGGAAAGTATTGACTTAGAAATTCTCTTTCAAGTTCAGCCCAGGTGGTGATAGATTCAGAGGGGAGAGAGGTGTACCACTCTTTAGCCTCTCCCTTCAAGGAAAATGGGAAAAGTTTGACTTGATGGCATCCTCACTTACTCCTTGATGCGCGTGTAGTGCCGCATATCTCTAAGAATGTGTGTAAGTGGGTATGCGGATTCTCCGATTGATAACCATGAAAATAGATGCATGCCGCATCATCCGAATAAGTCCCGGTTTTAACTCAAAGGTTTGTGCAAGAATGGTTGGAATAACTATAGCCGGGTTGACTTTGACTTCGCCGCCTGGCGAGTCCGCCAACGCGACGCTCTATTATTAGCGGCCATTATCACAATATCAGTGATTTCTTTTGCTAGTTGATCTTCAAGATCTCGCTCGGCTCTGTCTGCCAGAACCGCAGAACGAAAAATCCGCATGTTTGGCCGGACTACGGTTCGCTTTCGGGTCGTGGGTGTATAATAACGGTCCTTTTGACTCGAGTTTGCATAAACCGGACCAAAAACAAGTGGTTAAAACCTAAAACTAAGAAATTGAAAGCCTAATTAACAATCTAAAGAAAAGAAAAGGGGAGAGAAGAAAGAGAAACAAAAGTATTCAAGGAAACTGGGCCAGACGGACGTCCAAGAGTTTGGACGGGCGTCCGGATGGAATTTGGTCCGACGGGCGTCGATTGTCTAAACGCTCGTCTGACAATCGGAATACTTGAACGGGCGTTCAAATCGTATGGACGCTCGTCTATGTGAATAAAAACAGAACAGAATTGATAATTTTCCAGCGGACGGGCGTCCAAGCTATTCAGACGCTGTTTGGTAGCGGGAAAATCGTAAGCGAAGCGAAAATTGCAGGAAATATCGTAAAAAGAAAGGGAACGAAAGAACGTAAAAGCAGAGAGAGCAAAGATGGGAGAACTAATCTCAAGAGAGCCTCAAACCCTAAACTAAAACCTTAATTAACTAATTACTTAACCGTTAAACAACTAAAAACAGGAATCTAAAAAGAAATAAAAACAGACAAACAAAAACAAACAGAAAAAAAAAACGGAAAAAGAGAAAAAAAAAACTAGACAACCGTCCGGTTCCCCGGCAACGGCGCCAAAAACTTGTCACGGATTTTTATTAACACAAAACAAACAAGTAATAATCCGGTTAACCTCAAGTATAAGGATCGTAGTAAAGAGGTTGATGCCGGGTCGATCTTACGGGGAACTAGACGAATGTGATTCCTAGCTTTTGTTTTCAACTAACTATGTCACGAAACTACTCTAAACGTCAAACAAAACAGAAAATAAAACTAGACAGAGGATATAATCCAAAGCTAGGAAGGATACGGCTCGCGAACCAATTTAAACTAACTAAACTAAGATGCAAGTAAAACTAAACTACTAAACAAATTCAAGTTTCAAGGATTTAAATCAAATTTTAACAGACAAACGAGGATTGATCCACCTATCCAACAGCATTGACTTCCTACTCGATTATATTGTGGTTTTTATCTAGGTTGTGATTCACCTTATCTAACCATGAACCCTAATTCCTTAGAAAGTTCATCTATTAATCTATTATCTCCCAATGCAAGATTAACGCGTTTCCAAACCAAAGGTGTAAACTTTACGGTTATAATCTAGCAATTAAACCTATTAACTTCCGTTATGATAGATTCGAACTACTATTCTTATTCATGATGATCTAGGGTTTATTAAGACTTCCATCAACAATAAACAATCACACATGCAGATCTTCCGATATAAAAAGCAATTAAACGTATTAAACATGAATAAGAAACAACCTTTAAATAAAAACTCACAAGATACAATCAAGAAAACGAAATCAACAATTGTTGGACGGCTTCACAACTCGATGACGTGGTCAATCAGTTATAAAATACTCGACCACCATAAACCAATACTAGCAAGAGGACTAGGCCCATCGTAGTATAGCTATAGTGAATCAAGGTCGATCCCACAGGAACCAATTGTGGATCATCTTATATACAAACAATTAATTAAACATGTTAAGGACATAGAGGCGTCTCACGACCAACATAAAACAAGAAAAGTAAAGACACGACTCGACACAACGTAATTAACCTCCCCAATTATAGTCTTTATCGTTTGGACCTAGATAATTTATATAATAAATCGAACTTATTAATCGTCAATCCGCTTGTATCTATCTTAGATTGGCTACGGAGTCATCCTCTTAAACTTGACTTAGCACCGGTTAGGTCACTAGATCAACTGTGGTATTGTTACGTGACTTCGCCTTTTGGTGCCTCCATCTCATATAACTCACACGCTATTACGACTCTAAGGATGCCGATATTAACCGCATACACCTCGCCTGCAGGCAACATTCCCGTGGTTAGGCGCATTTCCTAAACGATCGCTCAAGCCTCGTCCAATTAACATTCACTTTTAGGTCTCCTGTTAATCTACGATTTACGATAACTAGATGTGCACAATTCCCTAATACTGTAGCAGATCTAGATCTCATTTGAAAGTCCCGGAAGATCAATTCATGAGCCGACCCAGAGCCCTATATTGGTATTTTCTACTCATACGCTAATTAAAACAGACGAGCAACATAGCCGTAGCCATACCTAATGAGATGATAAATTCTATTAAGTTAAACCTAACCATAAAGACATGGCTATCTAACGGATGAGCAGAGGGCTCGGTCGATCGAAGCATAGACACTCGGTCGACCGAATGATTCCATTCGGTCACCCGAACGATTTCATCCCCGCATTCAATCCCGAACATATCTCTCGGCGTTTCATCATACGTAATGATTAAACAAGAACTCGTAAAGCATTCATATAAACTAACATAGATACACATTAATTAAACAATGCAGATTCATGAATAAATACTAAGTGTATACGACGTAGGTTATGGGATCCTCATAGACAAGGTATCTCCACCTCCCTAACGTCATAGCCTAGATCTACATCATCTAGCTATGATTAACTAACTCAAACGATAAAGCATAATTGGGAGGGATTAATTACTTAAAATAAAAGAAGCAGAAAATAAAGGCTTACATAATTTGCAAAGCCCTTAAACTCGAAACCCTCAAATTATTCTACATTGTATCAAGATATGAATAGAATGATTTTATTGAATGAATATGAATATGAATTACAATTTCTCAAGTGCCGCTTATATAGGAGTTTTTGCCGACTTAGGGTGATTCTAGAAGATAAACACGATTAAGTTTCTAAAACCGACCCAAACCCGAGGCTCGGTCAACCGAGAGGTGACACTCGGTCGACCGAAGCATCAGGCTCGGTCGACCGAACCTAAACTTGGCATATTCAACACGTTTTCTTCGTCTATCTTGCTCCCCACTCCACGCTTGCATGTTGATCTGATTTCTCTAATTTATCTCTTGATTAATGCTCCGATTTTCTTCCTTATTATCTTGAGATCTTTTGATTGAATGACATTTATCCTCCCGATTTGTTGTGATCTACAAAATAAACATTTATCGCACAATAAATCGGCGTTTAATAATGAAAACGGCTAAATACCAATTTACATAATATAAATCACATAACATTAAATATTAAATATAAACATGTGATTTAATATGAAATATATATTATTAATCTCGATTTAAGGTCAATGTTGATGACTTTTACGGGTATAATTTGACCGTCATCAACTACCCCCCACTTAGACTTTGATCGTCCCGAACAAAGCATCAATAAGTCATTCCCCAAGACGACATTTTCTATGGTCAAATCATACTTACACAAGAAACTCAAGTCAACTCATACTAGTCATGCTCATAAGATATCCATTATTCACTACTCACTATGAATCGAAGTGATGTGTGCATGTGCATTTAGTTTTATATATTCGTGGCAAGATTAGAGTTTATGCCAACTTCGTAATCTCAACCTACCAACCTCAAGATTCATACTTCTCAAGCCTTTAAATTTTGAAGCACTAGAGCAATAAGCAAGAGCGTATCTATAGGGTTTTGGACTTGGAGACCGAGTTCTACTCAAAGCCTCTTAAAGAGTTGAATATTTTTTTCATATCTTCATATTTTTCAAATACTATTAATCTCAAGGAAGAAAACTTTTAGAGTATCCCCTATCTTAGATCATGTATAGCATCGAATATTACCACAAGCGGGCTACTTTGGTAATGTTACTACAAGCCCAAAGTGTCTAACATTTTGCTAAAACACAGTACGCCTCAAGCTTATTACTCCGCTTTTGTTGGCAAGAAGATAAGAATACATCACCAATAAGTATCGTCACTAAGTCTACATAACCAATCATCTATGCAATGTACACATAATTTCTTGATTATTATGTTTCGTATGGTATTCGATTCATTCATTGAGTATTTGAATAATAAATAACTACTTGCAAAAACGGGCATGAATATCCTTAAATTGACTTAACATAAGTATAAAATGATCACGTACTCATGAAACTTGGTTCCTTTCCTATCAATTCTTAGCTAGAACTCACAATTCTAAGGGTACGAGATACCTAATATGGTATTTATTCAATTTTTCAATTTTGTGCCGTTTCATTCAATTTTCAATTATAACATAACATGGCTAAGTCTCCTACCCCCCACTTAAACATGGCATTGTCCTCAATGACAAAAATAAGTGAGAAGTTAAGAAAAAGACTTAGCTCTGGAAACGGCTCTCAAGTAAAGGAACAATATCGGAGTAAATGTCAGCATGTTGTGGAGAAGCAAGTGAAAACCTGTATAAGCAGACAAACTCCACGAAACCGTTAATAACACCATGTCTATGGAAGTTATAGAATAATGTGGCAGTAATGAGGTATAAATACCTAAAAACAGTTTAAGCCACTTTATTTTATACAACCAATGACAAGGGAAACCAAAAAGAAAAATACTAAATAGAAAGAAAAATAAACAAGCAACTAAAGATGGTAGTCTTCATCTAAAAACCGGGTGGATAAGACAAAGATCAAAAAGCATAACCCCATGTGGGAAAACACGAGGTGGACTGGCTCACTATGTATTCATTCCAAAGATAAAAGAGAAACTTGGTAAGGTATAGCAGATTCAATGCGACCTATTGTCTAAAGATAAAATCAAATACTTAACGCAGAAACTTCCCGCTTGCATTGGATATCAACAACTCGAGGAGATGTAGCTACTCCTCTAAATTACTAATAACCCAATGTATCACGCAAGTCATAACCGTCATCAACAAGGTCGGATCGGTGTGATAGTTCAGAACAAAACTTATCATCTAGAGATGCCGGAATAGTCGGAAAAGTGTGAAATTTAAAACTTCCGGTAGAAAGATAAGTTGTACTTTGATCGAACCAAAAACCTTTAAAATCTAGCTAGGGTCAGAGCTACACTTCCCCCAACTAGGATCATGAAAATCAAAATGATAAAAGATATTCATTAACGCTGAGCAATATTTCAAATTCATAACACAAAGGTATTTTGTAAACAAAATGGAGGTTGAGATTATGATGGGTTTAGAAAAAAGATACACATAAGGTTAAAGAAAAGATAAAGGGTGGGTAAGAAATTGTGTTTATGGGTGGGTTGAAAATGGTTAAGGCATTGAGATTGGGTGGGAGAGTGAAACGGATGGAAAGAAAGAGAGGCGATGAAAGAATGGTTAGAAATGTGAACTGTTAAAGGCGGATTGGTGAGAGGATCGAAAAGTTTGAAGGTGAGAAAGTGTAAAAGGAAAGATAAGGATAGTTGCAGAATGAATTGCGCACCACTTTGAATCTTCATTTGGATCACCTAAAAGTTTTAGAAATTGACAAAGATTGTTCTTGTTCACACCAATCATTCTCTGTTACATTTTCAATAATTCTCAAGCTCTCTTACTGCTTCCATCTTAAGGTTGATTGCTAAATTTCCTTTTATTTAGCAATTTCTTGACTCTCCTAAGAAACTCTAATTCACGTGGCCTATATTGAGTAAAAAGTTTTGCACATCCTTAGCCCAATGGCCATCGGAACACGGCAAAATAAAAACCTCAACATATGTCACGTTACTTTATTTGACTCAAAGAAAACAAAACCTATAATCCTAAAAAGAAATCCTAAGGGTTTTAAAGAAGTAGTTACGAGTTTAAAGTCCTCACTGACTTTCCAAAGATTATCCTTGTCATTTATCATTCTTGGATCGCTGACTTTGACCTCTCCGAGCACTATTAGAGGTGGCTTGTCGCTTTATGGATTAATACCCTTCCTTGGTTGTGAGACCTAGGAAACGACATTTATCCATACCATTTATACAAAGCTCTTACCTCGGCTCTCATTTTAGGAATTAGTGAATTCTAAGAAACTCGGCTAACATACGGTTTTGGCCTTGACAATAAGAAACAATGAATCAAAGTACTCCGAATAAGGTCGGTTATGTAGGCAAGCCTATGCCGCCTTATTCGTTGGAACATATGTGATGATTCAGGCCAATCCGTCAAGATAAGCCCGTTTAGCCCGAAGGCTTATCGGCTATGCTAAGTCTTGTTGACTGGCCAGTAACGCACATCACACGTGGAGGGAGTTGATTGAGCCGAAGCTCGGTTGAACTCGCCACCATGGTTAAACCATTTCGAACCTATGTACAAAGATTCTTCGATTTCTAAATTTTCACTCAAAGCGTAATCTCGTTTCGCTTAAGGTGGGTTCACCGAGAATCCATCACAATAAACATCAACGAAAGCCGAAGATTGCGTTCTTTCAAAACTCAACGCCTTCTTGAGATTGCGAATGCTTAAACTACACAATTTGTTGCTCCCATGGCCAAGTAGAGGCAATTTCATGCATAGGACCATGAGATTTTGATAGAACTACGAGGAACTCTTTATTCATCGCTTCCTTCAACTACTACATGTTTCCTACACCCTCTAGATGAGAGATGATTTGGGGCGGAACTTTCCACACTAATAGAAATAATCTTACAACCACTCCGGGCCAAGATTCATACTAAGGTTTATGTATAGGCTACTTATGCTCAAAAACCAAAAGGTAGTAAAACATAAGCAAAAAAAAAGGTAGTACCTTGCCTTCAACATTGTACCACTAAGAATTTAAGCCTTTAAAAATTTTTTCGGAGCCATCTTGGTGCTTTAAAGGTATTGCTTCCATTGCTTTTCCCATTTTAGATTCGTAGCTCCACATGTTTGCTTTGGGTTATTTTCTCGGCGCTACTTGAAAAATTAATGACATGCATTATTGCTTCCCTGGTTTTTCGCAAGCGTAAGAAAAAACAAAACGGACCGTAGATCGATTTTAACATGGTTTCCCATGTCGCTATCAGACCTCACGGATTAAACATACGAGGATAAACAGACACGCGAAATTCCGCACTAAAAAACATCAAATCGAAACCGTAAAGCGAGCAGAACAAGAACAAAACAAAACAAAACAAAACAAAAATCTAAATTCTCGGTCGACCGAACGAGGTCTCGGTCGACCGAATAAATATATTATTATTATTTTTTTTTTTTTTTTTATTTTTTTAATTTTTTTTTTTAGAATCTGGAATTTTCGACATGAGCGCACAACCAGAGGACTCAAAACGTAAAACCGACTTCAAAACGTAAAACTCGACATGAATAAAAATTATTTATATATAAAATTGACCGTTGGCTCCCGGCAACGGCGCCAAAAACTTGATGACGTGGTCAATCAAAGTTATAAAATACTCGACCACCATAAACCAATACTAGCAAGAGGACTAGGCCCATCGTAGTATAGCTATAGTGAATCAAGGTCGATCCCACAGGAACCAATTGTGGATCATCTTATATACAAACAATTAATTAAACATGTTAAGGACATAGAGGCGGTCTACGACCAACATAAAACAAGAAAAGTAAAGACACGACTCGACACAACGTAATTAACCTCCCCAATTATAGTCTTTATCGCTTGGACCTAGATAATTTATATAATAAATCGAACTTATTAATCGTCAATCCGCGTTTGTATCTATCTTAGATTGGCTACGGGAGTCATCCTCTTAAACTTGACTTAGCACCGGTTAGGTCACTAGATCACCGTGGTATTGTTACGTGACTTCGCTTTTTGGTGCCTCCATCTCATATAACTCACACGCTATTACGACTCTAAGGATGCCGATATTAACCGTGACACCTCGTCTAGGCAACATTCCCGTGGTTAGGCGCATTTCCTAAACGATCGCTCAAGCCCTCGCCCAATTAACATTCACTTTTAGGTCTCCGTTAATCTACGATTTACGATAACTAGATGTGCACAATTCCCTAATCTGTAATGTATCTAGATCTCATTGAAAGTCCCGGAAGATCAATTCATGAGCCGACCTAGGAGCCCTATATTGGTATTTTCTACTCATACGCTAATTAAAACAGACGAGCAACATAGCCGTAGCCATACCTACTGAGATGATAAATTCTATTAAGTTAACCTAACCATAAAGACATGGCTATCTAACGGATGAACAGAGGGCTCGGTCGACCGAAGCATAGACACTTTCGGTCGACCGAATGATTCCATTCGGTCACCCGAACGATTTCATCCCCGATTCAATCCCGAACATATCTCTCGGCGTTTCATCATCATACGCAATAATTAAACAAGAACTCGTAAAGCATTCATATAAACTAACATAGATACACATTAATTAAACAATGCAGATTCATGAATAAATACTAAGTGTACGACGTAGGTTATGGGATCCTCATAGACAAGGTATCTCCACCTCCCTAACGTCATAGCCTAGATCTACATCATCTAGCTATGATTAACTAACTCAAACGATAAAGCATAATTGGGAGGGATTAATTACTTAAAATAAAAGAAACAGAAAATAAAGGCTTACATAATTTGCAGCCCTTAAACTCTGGAAACCCTCAAATTATTCTACATTGTATCAAGATATGAATAGAATGATTTTATTGAATGAATATGAATATGAATTACAATTTCTCGAAGCTGCTGCTTATATAGGAGTTTTTGCCGACTTAGGGTGATTCTAGAAGATAAACACGATTAAAGCCGAAAACCGACCCAAACCCGAGGCTCGGTCAACCGAGAGGTGACACTCGGTCGATCAAGCATCAAAGCTCGGTCGACCGAACCTAAACTTGGCATATTCAACACGTTTTCTTCGTCTATCTTGCTCCCCACTCCACGCTTGCATGTTGATCTGATTTCTCTAATTTATCTCTTGATTAATGCTCCGATTTTCTTCCTTATTATCTTGAGATCTTTTGATTGAATGACATTTATCCTCCCGATTTGTTGTGATCTACAAAATAAACATTTATCGCACAATAAATCGGCGTTTAATAATGAAAACGGCTAAATACCAATTTACATAATATAAATCACATAACATTAAATATTAAATATAAACATGTGATTTAATATGAAATATATATTATTAATCTCGATTTAAGGTCAATGTTGATGACTTTTACGGGTATAATTTGACCGTCATCAAATTCTCGTTTGGTGAAGCTTTTAGCCTCTAAACATCCTCAGCAACTCGAATGTGCAGGAATAGTTCATAGAAAGTAACTAGTTTAATCTAGACCCAAAGTGCATAAAACTCGGAATAAAAAGGAGAAAACGCAGCCTAAAGCCGCCCTAGGTTTAGTGGTTTTGAATAATGAGTTTATGGTATGTTTTGTGTGGAGAAACAAATTTGCTATATATAGATTTCAAGTCGGTTCAAGAAAGTCGGCCGACGGACGCCTGTCTGGATAGGGTGAACGCCCGCCCACTCTTCAATAGAACTTGAATCGAGCCGAGTCATGACCAGACGCTCATCCATCCAAAGCGCCCACTCCAGCGCCCAAACTTCCTCGAATCAACTTGCCATCCCTGGACGCTGCTCACTTCATCAGACGCCCGTCCACTGGACGGAGATTCTGGACGCCAATCCAGACGATCGAATCTTGATTTCTTTGATCTTTATCTCTTTTGTTCTAAGTCATTCCTTCATTATCTCTTTTATCATCAATTAATTCGAACTTAATCAACTTTTGATCATCTCTTGAGCCTCAAACATGTATCTATAACACATAAAAACATCGCAAAAATGTAATAATGTCCAAACAATCATAAAATCATATAAAAACACCAAAATCAACCAATTTTGCGAATAACTTATTTAAAACCTCATTTACTCAATATTTCCATTAAACACTCGTTTCTTATGCAAGTATATACAAGTACGGGGGAAAATATCATAGAATATAACTTTATAAATCGTATAAAGTCACCCTTAACAATGCTACTGATGTGAACAGCAGGAGGTCTATGACTGGGTATGTGTTTACTTTGGGTGGTTCTGTGGTAAGTTGGAAGGCAACTTTACAGGGTACAGTGACATTATCCATTACCAAGGCGAGAATACATGGCAATGAAGCGTATGCAAAGAAAGAAAGCAATCTGGTTAAAGGGGCTAGTCAATGATCTGAGTCTACATCAAGATCAAGCCAAAGTGAACTATGATAGTCTTAGTGCAATATGTTTGGCTAAGGATCAGGTTCATCATGAGAGAACCAAGCACATTGATGTTAGGATCATTTTCTAAGAACTGAAAGGAGAGTTAAAGTGGATAAGATCAGCACTGATGTCAATCCTGCTGATATGTTCAATAAACCAGTACCAAGAGGCAAGTTTCAGTTGTGTCTGGACTTGCTGAATATCCAAAGCTGTAAGTTTGTATCTGGGAATACTCAGCTGATGATGGGGGTCTGCTGAGATATTCAAATCTGAAGACAAAGAGGATTTCTAGCACTTGGTTGTGCATCTGGTCAGTCTGCATGAAGTTGAAGTCAAGGTGGAGATTTGTAATGGTGACTTAAACTATGCTACTGAGTATGCTTTTGGAAACATGTTTTGGTCAGCATTGTATAAAGCATCCTTTGAAGTCCGTGTTCAAATTTGGGGCAAGTTCAAAGAGGTTGATCAGCCTGCTAATGGCAAGTCTAGTGAAGACAAGTCTGCAGAGGCTCAGCAGACTTGGGGAACACGTCTGCTGCATGTTTATTCGGGTTTTGTCTAAGTTACTTCTGGGGTATTTCAGTTATTTACTGGGTTGGCTGTTTAGTCGGTTAAGGTTGGATTCCCAAGGCTATAAACCCTTGTTTCTGTGTATGTTTACTTGTTGTTCTTTTATCTTTACTCACAATCACCATCACTTCTTGATCGATCCGTTATAACATAAATTCTTCAATTGACTGAAAATTCAACACACAGATTTTACAAGTATTACACACAAAAAACAGCACTCATTTTAGCAATAGTTTGCATTGTTGAAGAGATCAAAACACCGTAGAGTTCGTCGATGTTCAAAATTTGAAGTGCCACCACATTGAATAGGTAAACCGTTGTATCCTGGGAGACAATTGCTATTACCGTGGGCATTATACCGGAGAAAATTGTCTTAAGGAAAGAGTGGTTTCACTCGCCTCGGTTGAGTCTTTCAATTTTCATTTTAACTTTTGCATTGTTGTAATTGCAATTGTTGTTGAGTTACTTGAACAAAAAAAATGTACTTTGTGTTTCTGTGTATTTTGAGTAGGGCTGTAAACGAGCCGAACCCTACCGAACATGTGCGGGGGTTCGAGTTCGCTCGAAAGGTTCGAACCTAAGGTTGGCTCGGCTCGAATCGGGTCGAACCTTAGTTTAGCAAGGTTCGCTCGGGTTCAAAGTTCGAACATGTTCGACATGTTCGAACATGTTGAACGGTTCGAACATGTTCGAACCTTATATATATTTTTTTTTTAAATATACAATAGTTCGAGTTTAACGTGTTCGATACTGGTTCGGCTCGATAGACGAATATCAAATACCTAACGTTCGCTCGACGTTCAAGGTTCGAATCGAACTCGAATCGAGCTTTTCGAGGCGAATACAATAATCGAATCGAATATCGACGCTCATTTACATGTACTCTAATTTTGAGCACATACCGTAATACGGTTCCAACAAGTTGCACCAGGGCCATATATAACCTTTCAATTTGCAAAGGATATAATGATCTTTATTATATAGTGGAAAAATACTTGACAACTTTTGTGTATGTATTGTTGCACTCTATGTAGTAAACTGGGCACAATCTGATTACATTGACTAGAAAACGAATAAGCAAAATTACAACAAAAAGAAATTACAACAAATCAACTTACAGTTTGTTTTGAAACAGATTAAAAGTAGAAGGAAACCGAGCCGTGTGTTTAACACACTTTCCTTAAGACTAATTCGCCCCTCACCGTCGAAAGTGCTTGAGCTTCAATGGAACGTTAGTCTCCCAGATAGAACGGTTAACAAGGACAAAGTTGCACCATACCTTCCTGTGTAAGAACTTTGTTGCTTGAACTCGTAGTTTCATAAGAAAGGGTAGAGAAAAAGAATTTTCTCTTTCAGATTCGAATATGTTTCGTCTATCTCTCTCGATGAAGAAAAATACAAAGAGATAAATAGGCTCTAGTAGAGAGAGTGGAAAACCGATGGAATATGGAATGAAATGACCTCAACTCGTGTTTAATGTCATAAGTGTTAGCAGAACTGAAAGGTCTCAGTATTCATGTTGGAACTGGAAAGTCTCTCAGTTGGATTGGAACAGGAACAGTCTCACAGCGCACTCAGTTTGAAAAATAAAATAAAATAACGACTTCATTTGCAAAACCAAACTCTGACCGTGACCCTTCGAATCGAGCTGCATTCGTGTACGCAGGACACGCGGGCATGCACAAGCCCAAGGGTAAATCCGGAATGGATTTGCACCCCCCATGCGTCTGCGCGTAGAGAACGGTGTATAAAGTTGGTTTCTTATTCCAACTACACTAAAACAACATCATATAAATATTGACACTTTTCCCTTCTTCCAACCAATGTGGGAGAAATAGCTTCTTCCTATTTTTCCCTTCCATAACACTTTCCATTCAACACTTAAGCCCAATAGGCCCAATATGACATATCATTTAAAATATTCCATTTTAACCATCAATTTTCCAACAATCCCCCACATGAATGGAAATTGTGTAAAACCTCAGCAAAGGCTCTAAGAATGACATGTAGAGTTCAATGGTAGATGAATGCATAGGATAGGTAGGTGTGACCCTTTGAACCTTCCCTTGATTAAATATGTTTACTTTAATAGCTGACTAGTAGACGCGATGTCCTTGAACTATTCTGCCGTTGATGTAAATGATGACATATCAACCACACTGCATCTACCTAGCAACATTTAGTTCTTGCGGTTATGTCCATTTTGGCCGTGGACATCTGCCTGGTTCTGCAAGAGTTTCTAAGAATTGCGCCCTATACAATTCCCTTTGAAGCGGCCCCTCTTCTCTCTCACATAGGTGATTCTGTAATTCAGAAGTTTTTCAAAATATTCTTCTTACACAAATCATTAAAAGCTCTTTTGTGAGCTTATCCTCGTTCAATCTCACTGTTTCTTCATCTTAGGAATGAGCTTGAGGGTTACCCCCCACAGTGACTTTACTTCGGCAATTAGGTTTTCCCATTGAACCAAGATCTTGGGATCTCCAATCTACAAGGTTGGGTTTTCCTTCACAAAAGTTTTATTCCATGGGCTTTAGTCCCATTCCTCTTGATGATTTAGCAACTACCTCTCTATTTAACCCTTTGGTTAGCGGATCCGCAAGATTATCCTCGACTTAACATAGTCTAAGGTAATCGTATCGGTTGAGAGTAGTTGTCTAATGGAATTATGTCTTCGGCGATGTGTACTAGACTTACCATTATACATTATATTATGTGCTCTTCCAATCGCCGATTGGTCATCACGATGAATACATATTCCTGGCGGCTTCGCCATTGAGGAATATCCTCAGAATTGATGCAACCACTCTGCCTCTTCCCCACATTTATCCAATGCCACAAACTCAGACTCCATTGTGGATCTGGTTATCACGGTTTGTTTGGAAGATTTCCAAGACACGGCTCCACCGCCTAACATGAATACAAAGCCACTTGTAGATTTTGAATCCTTTGAATCTGAAATCCAATTTGCATCAAGATATCCTTCTATAACAATTGGTTCTCTTGTATAGTGAAGGCCATACTTACGAGTATATCTTAAGTATCTCAGTAACCTCACTATAGCTTTCCAATGTTCATGACTCAGATTACTAGTATATCTACTTAGCTTGCCAACAGCGTAAAAGCGATATCCGGTCTAGTACAACTCATTAAGTACATTAGACTTCCAATGATCCTTGCGTACTCTAATTGAGATACACCTCACCTTTATTTTTGAACAAAGGTTGACTTTGATCTATTGGAGTTCTAGCTTCATTTGAGTCATCTTTATTGAATTTTTCCAGGATTTTATCAATATAATTAGATTGACTCAAAATGAGGCCATTAGAATTTCTTGTAATTCTAATTCCCAAGATCATCTCTCGCTAAACCCATATCTTTCATTTCAAATCAAGGCGTTTAACATATCTTTGGTAGATTTGATCATCTTATCATTGCTTCCAATAATACGCATGTCATCAACGTAAAGACACAAAATGACATAGCCATCGTTTGTTTCTTTCATGTAAATGCATTTATCACATTCATTGGTTTTGAAACCTTTTCAAGCATAACATGATCAAACTTTTGATGCCATTGTTTTGGTGCTTGTTTTAAGCCATATAATGACTTAACCAATTTACACACTTTCTTATCTTGTCATGGACTAGAAAAACCTCAAAGTTGTTCCTTATAGATTTCTTCTTCTAAATCTCCATTTAAGAAAGCGGTTTTCACATCCATTTGATGTACTTCTAAATTACATAAAGTGGCTATAGCAAGTACCATCCTAATGGAAGTTATTCTAAATCCTTTGGAGAATATGTGTCAAAATAATCAAGACCTTCTTTTTGACTATAACCTTTTATTACTAGTCTGGCCTTATATGTATCAATGGATCCATCAAGTTTCATTTTCCTCTTAAAGATCCATTTTGATCTTAGTGGCTTACATCCTGGAGGTAGATCAACTAACTCCCAAGTATGATTTTGCAATATAGAGTCTATTTCACTATTTATTGCATCTTTCCACATTGGACCTTCAGAAGAAGTTGTCGCTTCTTTAAAGCTTTGAGGATCTGTCTCTATGATAAAATCTTCACCAAAAGATTTTTCAGTCCTCGACCTCTTGCTTCTTCTTGGCTCAACCTCAGTTGGCTCTTCTTCATTTACTTGTTCAGAAGGGTGATCCTGAACATGAACACGCTTTAATGAACTAGGTTCATTTGTTTTAGCCGGAAATACATTCTCAAAGAATGATGCATTTCTCGATTCCATTGTCGTATTTTTATGTATTTCAGATTATCGACTTATACACAAGAAATCGATAAGCACTCTTGTTGTGTGTGCATATCCAATGAATATACAATCAACTGATTTTGATCCTATCTTTACTACTTTGGGTGTAGGTACAAGCACTTTTGCAAGGTACCCCCACACTCGCAAGTATTTGTAGGATGGAGGTTTACCCTTCCATAGTTCATAAGGAGTTTTCTCTTGTTTCTTTCGGGGTATCTTATTCAAAAGATAATTGCTAGATAGGATAGCTTCCCCCCACATTTGTGTGTCACTCCTGAACTTCACAACGTAGCATTCATCAGCTCTTTAAGAGTTGAGTTCTTGCGTTCAGCAAAACCCTGTGACTGGTGTGTCATGTGTATATGGTGTAGTTGTTTGATGAATGATGCCGGCGCCTCAGCAAGACTCATGAAACGGTACAACATATCCACCACCACAGTCACTACGGGTAGTTAAATCCTCATGCTAAGTTGTTTCCCACCTTCATTCTTATAACATTTAAAAGCATCAGAGCCTCATTATCTTCAATGTCATTAAACGGTTTGTAGAATATCAATATTCTACTTATTATCTAGGTTTAGTTAAAACCTTTACATTCATTTTAATAGTCATCAACACCACTATTAAATCCCGCTAACTATGATGATTGAACTTTTAAATAATCATAAATTAATGATTACTATTCATAATCTCTCGAACCTTATAGGCGTTTTAAGAATTAATAATCATCAATACCATGATTGCTATTAATTCTCATTAACTTTGACAATGAAACGTTTTCAATAATTATTATCAGAATCGTTCATATTCCACTAACCGGTCATCCGGTCATATACTTGTATTATAACAATTAAGTTCAACACAATTTGTATTTCACAGGATACAACCCGATTTAAATCAAACCCGATTTAATTCACACAAATAATCATACGGTTGCACACACGTTATTTACAATGATGCACCTCAATGATTGTTGTAAATACATAAACTCAACAATTCCTCCATTATTTGGTTCGAACACGACGATACCAACATAATAAAATTTGCATTATAGACAGTATCCTCAGACTACCGCTATAATTTTAAAGCAAATTCATTTTATTTCATAACATGTATAGAATTAAATTTTAAATTGATAAAATTTACATCTAAATGTATTAAAATTTTGGACAAATAATAAAGTATTGCATTACTAATAAATTCGTTATAGAATATTAAAAGTCACAACACTTTAATTATAATATACATTAATAAATCATATGCTATCTCATATGATTACATGTATAGATCCAATGACCACAAAATGGACTACATCCATTAATATACATACAATTAAATTTCTTGAAGAAATTTAATAATATATTTTATTATTCCGTGAGTATCAAATAAAATCACTCAACGAAATTTGTGAGTATTAACACTCCACGTCTTATGTCACACAAATAATGTTGTGTCACAATAGATTATAACACTATAATCAAATAAAGAATTATAATTAAATAATTCTCAATCGAATAATTATTTCCTTCCTGAAATAATAACAACAAAACTCATTTACACAAAATGATTTTGATTCCACAAAATTTTCCTCAGAAAATATATCACATGCGTCACAACAAACACAATTACATATATATATGTATAAATTTTGATCATCTTCATGTGATCATGTATTTTTTTTCCTGTTGATAATATTTACTCATAAATAATATCATAAAATATGCTCAATATGTTAAATGAATTGACAAACTGATTATAATATGTTTCTTGAGTATCTATTATGACCACTCCTAGAACCAGTTTGTTTTCATTACAACTCGATTCGTTTTCTTCAAGAACAGAAAACTTAACCATTTGATCTCGTTTCGTTTTCTTCTTGAACGGAAACAGATTAAATTGACTCGTAATGGTATCTGAAATTTAACACAAACAGATTAAATTTCTTTCAATAATATATAAAACGATCTCGAAATTGTTTCTATTATATAACACAATCTCGAACTTGTTTCTATCCAGATTTATGAATAAATCGTTTGAGAATCCTGTATGATTACTCAAAAATATTCGTGAGTATCTTAGACGATCGCTCCACGAAAATTCTGCTCCGTTTATAATTCTGTTTTGAAACAGAAAACGAGCCTTCAACAGTTTTCATCGTTCGTTTTCATTTCACAATGAACGTAATTATTCATCCCTCGGCTCACCGATACAAAAACACGAATTAGTCTTAAGATTGTTGCAGTCTATGTAGTAAACTGGGCACAATCTGATTACATTGACTAGAAAACGAATAAGCAGAATTACAACAAAAAGAAATTACAACAAATCAATTTACAGTTTGTTTTGAAACAGATTAAAAGTAGAAGGAAACCGAGCCGTGTGTTTAACACACTTTCCTTAAGACTAATTCGTCCCCTCACCATCGAGTGCTTGAGCAAAATAGAGCAATATAAATAGGCTCTAGTAGAGGAGAGTGGAAAACCGATGGAATATGGAATGAACAGCCTCAACTCTGTGTTTAATGTCATAAGTGTTAGCATAACTGAAAGGTCTCAGCATTCATGTTGGAACTGGAAAGTCTCTCAGTTGGGTTGGAACTGGAACAGTCTCACAGCGCACTCAGTTTGAAAAATAAAATAAAATAACGACTTCATTTGCAAAACCAAATGGAATGAACAGCCTCAACTCTGTGTTTAATGCCATAAGTGTTAGCAGAACTGAAAGGTCTCAGCATTCATGTTGGAACTGGAAAGTCTCTCAGTTGGATTGGAACAGAGCAGTCTCACAAATAAGACTCGCTTGAAAAATAAAATAAAATAACGACTTCATTTGCAAACCAAACTATGACCGTGACCCTTCGAATCGAGCTGCATTCGTGTACGCAGGCATGCACAAGCCCAAGGGTAAATCCGGATTGGATTTGCACCCCCCCTGCGTCTGCGCGTAAAGAATGGTGTATAAAGTTGGTTTCTTATTCCAACTACACTAAAACAACATCATATAAATATTGACTATTTTCCCTTCTTCCAACCAATGTGGGAGAAATAGCTTCTTCCTATTTTTCCCTTCCATAACACTTTCCATTCACACACTTAAGCCCAATAGGCCCAATATGACATATCATTTAAAATATTCCATTTTAACCATCAATTTTCCAACATGTATCCCAATTAATAGATCCATGCAAACAGTATGATTGCAACGAGTATGATGAGGTTGAGCCTTGCCCTACCGCGATAAATTGCGAGTGTCCTCCTGCCACTGATCCATGTCATATATCCGTATGCGACTGCTATACCGGTTGATTGCAGTTGGAAGAATTACAAAGGATGCCGACTTTCGTTCCGGCCATAGCCAGTTGGAGATGATTGAATACATGTATTATATATAGTAGTGTTTTTTCCCCGAAGAATAAATCTCTCTCTCACACACACATATATGTATGAGGCCCATGAATTTTTCAAATACCTGTGTTTGGATTTTTCTTTCTATTGTTTTTAAACAACTGTGAAACTTGTGTATTATGATCTTGTGTGAAATATATGAACATGCGTATGAATTGGATATAAATCATAGGTGAATTCACGGTTTTCCCATCTGTATTAGGTATTTATGGATGTGAAAAAAGGAAACAGATGTGGCCCTTGTCCAGGGACGACTCCATAAATTTGTATATTCAATTTTACACAACCAAATATGGATCAAAACATAAAGAAAGTAGTCCATAGACTCAATACACAAAATTAGTCGGTCAATTTCACACACACACACACACACATATATATATATATATATATATATATATATATATATATGTGTGTGTGTGTGTGTGTGAGTATATAAGAAAATTTTCTATTGTTTTTATTTAGGGGGTCGGTCGCCCCACCCTATTAAAGGGTAGAGCAGCTTCAGCCCGTGTCATCCGAACGGCCTTCAAAATAGCTACTGTGGTGCATCGTGCAACTATGAATTTCGGGTGGCTTTACGATGGTTAATATGCTGAGCACATGGCCATGGCACTGGGTGTATGTGAACTGCAGTGGATTGAGACTCTATATACTTAAAGATTTACAAGTCCCAGTGGACCAGCCAATTTCTATGATTGTGTGTTTCATGAAAAGTAATCATAGTCAAAACTTGAATTTCTGCATCATAAGTTAACCATAGTCAAAAGTAAATACGGCAAATGCAATGATAATTAAATGAAAGATTTAATGACGAGATTTCGAATCATTTTTTGGGTTGGAATATGTTAGACACAAAGAAGCCTAAAGAAAATGCTAAAATTGTTGTAATGATGATCCCTTTGTGCGTTTTCAACTTAAATCCCACCTTCCTCAACGAACTTTCAACATACACCTTAAATGCATATCTCAAATCATGAAACTTCTTGTCAATTTCGCCGTTTCCGGACATTTCTGCACCATTTTGGCTCACGTCTCTCCTCGTCGACTCTTCCGGTGCGTTTTCTTGGTTGTCTCCATGAAGAACTTCAGCATCGTCAAGTGTTTGAATGTTAGTATCTTTCAGGTGGCTGCTTTCGGTGCTTGTAGTTTTCGTGATTTTCGGTATGATGATGTATAGAATTTCATCCTCAAACTTAGCCGTCGTGTCATCAATGTTTGAGTTTTCTGGGATTTCGAATGATTGCTCGAAACGAATGTGTTTGTTTTCACTTACTTGCCTTTCTCCTTTAGCCACAATTCGCCCAAAGTCGTCAATGTGCAGTTTTACATCATCTAGATGGAAACCTTCAAGGTAAAAAACAGGGAAATTAATTCAGAAATACACAGAGCCAAAGAGTACGTAGTAATATATGCTGGTAATTTCATTTTGGATTAATAGTGCATTTAAAATTTAAAAATAAAAAAATTGATCATAGTATAGAAACTATGTTATAATAATTATGGTGGCCAATAAGAAAATACATGGGAAAATTAAAACAGTGATTGAATTCCATATATATATAATATATACCAGGAAGATCAATAATCAAAAGATGAGTATTCAAATCCTCAGACCACCCAGATGAAGGAACCAATTCTTCAAACATCAAATGATCATCAGTTTTGTTCCTTGCAGCAGCACTTCTAGTTGTCACCATTCTTAATTTAATGTTTGAAGATATATATATATATATCTCTTTAATTTGAACAAATTGCTAATGAATTGGGATTATTACACGAAAACAGAATTCAGTATGTCTTAAAAAGATATTTTTTTTTGTCTTTCATTCTTTCTTTGAGTTGAACATGTAGGAATCTGATGCTATGCCTCTCTATTAAGATATCATAAGTAAATTATATTTTAAGGTTGTTTATTAGAATAATTAAGCACAAGAAAACATTTTTCTTGCAAGATAGTGCAATTCTTATTCCTTTCTTTTTGTGGGATGGCTTAATTAATTTTCAAACATTTCTTTTAATTACTTCATTTATGTAATTTAGGATAAGTCACGTGTCAAAACATAAATGTTTGTTCTTTTGGTTCTTCATCCAAATTAATCTACAGCTAGCTTTAAATTTCTTGAAGAAACTAAGCACAAAAATAATAAGGGAGGAGTGTCCAGAAGGACACATTTTAATCTTAATTGGTCTGGAAGAACAAGGTAACACGTTTGTGATTATAAACGACAAAATTACAATTGTTACTTCAAGATTGATACTTTATTTGTTAATGTTACTTCGTGTTTCGTAATTGTTAGTATATAACTACTTCATTCGACACTTGTTACCTCACGGTTATTACTTTACGATTGTTATTTTTGTCCTTATAAACACATTTTTGTGTTACCTTGTCCTTCCAGACCCATTAAGTTTAAAATGTGTCCTTTTCAATAAAAACCTAAAATAATAAACCAAACTCTCATTCATGCTTTTGATTATTGCGTGCAATTCATAAATAGGATTCTGTCGGCTTCAAACTCTTTCTCATATCAGCCTTATCTTGATGCTTACATTGATAATCATTACTGTCAGTAAAGTGACTTAAACTCGCATTTTTGTGGAACCAATCAAGACTCACCGCGTGATGATAGGCGGTGAAGTGTATTCAATTCACGTGCATCAAGAGGGTGGAGTCGATCAAGCTTCGTCTGCCAGGTGAAAGTCTCATTGAGTAATCGAATACAAAGCAGGTCCCACATCTCGATAATTCATTATGTGATGCCTATACAATGTCATTAAAAGGAGGACACGTGTAAGGGTATTTATGGCAGATCAGACAAATATTCCTGGCGGCTAGGGTTTAGGGATTTGTGCCTATAAATACAGTTGTTGTCTCATTGTCCGAGTGTGTTGAAATCTGTAAATTCAGTGCATAATAAAATATCTCTTTTCTGCCCGTGGTTTTTTATCTCTCGCACTTTGAGATGGGTTTTCCACGTTAAAATTTGTGTTCTTCTTGTTTTCTAGTTATCTCCTTTGATTATTTACGTTTGATTGCATCTGTTTCTATTTCTTGCATCTGAAGTTATCTCCATCAGTTTTATAACAATTACCAGTCCAGCCATGCTGATCATTATTTTTAGCATTATCTTTAACATCCGACGTGGGAGCTTGAGAGGACACGCACAGATTTTGTCTGATTCACTGAAAAAGGAAAAAAAAAAAAAAATATATATATATATATATAGCTTTGAAACGACTTCATGAAATTATTAGCAAGTTGAGAGCTAGCTGGAACATATGTTTCGAAAGAGGGTGTAACACAAAATTATTAGTAGTAACATAGGAAGCACTAAAATTGTCACAGAACAGTTGGGATAGTCAAACTAGAGAAACACCAATGTTACATTGTTTTGCTTACAATTTACTTGTTATGTGCAGGCTGACTAGTTTACAATTCTATTACCAAAAATATGTTAGTGTTTTCTTTCCTAAATTGATGAAATCAAATTAGCTGCATGTCTGATTTTTTTTTTTTAACCATCGGTTCCACCAGAAACTTCACAGCATTCGATTAGCTCCTGACTTCTTGTTAATCCGTACGGAAACTTCTTGTAAAATTCGTCATCGGCTAATTCACCGAAAACACACTCCATCTCAACCAATAGAATAAAGCAAGCTGTATTCATCTCTACCCCTTATCATACCGAAGGCGTCCAACAACCATACCGATATCGGAAGCCTTCAATTAAGGCTCCTGCGATTACAACCAACCATACAACAAACATCATTGATAAGATCGTTGGATTCGACTTGGTTAAGGAAACATTGTTTATACTCCTTACCCATATCTCACACAAAAGTCACCCAAATCCCACAAGAAAATCACACAAATCCCTCACCAAAGTCAACACACAAGTTATTCTACCGTACCACCACCCGTGTTAACTTTTTATGTTCACTCCTTATTTGCTAAAACAGGTCAAAGATATGTCGGGGCCGGGAGCTTGGAAGGATAATTTGCGAGGGATCCCAATCCGTACCAAGCTGCTGCAAAGAATAAAACAAAGAAACTATCACTAACATATTGCAATAATAGACTTTTACACTACGGTAAAGACATCTAGATTTATCCAAAATCGCTTTTGGAATGCATAGTAATCACATTGTGCAGAACCGACATTGTTGAAGTTGCAGTAAGCACCATTAAATTCCGCGTAAAACATGAAACATACCTTAAATTTCAGACTACATCGATGTTTCTATATTGCTTTAGGATCACATTCCCTCCATCCTCCATGATCATCTTCTCCAAAATCTTCCTCCATGCTCATCTTCTCCAAAATCTATGTAAAACGATTTTAAATATATTAAAATTAACCTATTTGTTACTATCCATTTGCCGAACAAATCACATGGTTTAGCTATTAGGTTGGGTCCGGATAGATTAGAAAAACAGTACAAGGTGCGAGTGTAAATAGTTGGACTCGCAAATCTACAAGTATATATATATATATATTTTTTATTTTTTATTTTTTTTTTATCAAAACACAAAATAGACTTTGACGAAAAAAAGTACACTTTCATACTCATATGTTACTATAAAATGAGCAGATCTAAGGCAGACTCACTGTAGGCCATCATACTGTCATTCTATCCCTAAAATGAAGATAAAAATGTAGTTTTATCTCAAATAAATTTCCTACAAAGAAAGTCTCTATCCCTATTTATTTTTAGTGATATGAATCATGTGCATCCACATAAGATTTATGGGGATGCACTATTCATCGCTCTAAACATATTTAATTGTTAAAAATTATAGGGATAGGGACGTCACTGGAGTAAAATAATAAATTTTTAATGTATATAAATAGGGTTGTGAAGTAGAATATGTATTATTTAATATTATTTGAAATGTTATAGGCATAAGAATAAGGATCTTTGTTGTAGATGAGTTTTGAAATGAGATGTTGTAAAATAGAGATATGTATTATTTTATACTCCCTCAGTCTCATTTTGTTTGGGACTTATTCCTTTTTGGGATGTCCCAAAATTAGTCCCACTTCTAATGTTTAGAATTAAATTTGTCTCTTAAATGTCTAAAATGACCTTATATAACAATTTATTGAAAAATGTAGAAGAACACAAAAGGATGTAATTGTAATTTGAAATATGTTTTTAATGAAGAGACAAGACATTAAATGACGCCTCCTTATTTTTATGAAGTCAAAAGTCCCAAACAAAATGGGACGGAGAGAGTATTATTTTAAGGATAAAATTTGTGGCCTCTGCTGGGAGTGCCCTAACACTTTTACAAAATGACTTTCATCTTTTTGATCAAAACACAAAAAAAATAAAATAAAAATAAAAAGCAAAGACATTTATCCCATAATGTTACCAAAAAATAAAAGGAGCAGATCTAAAATCTACACACATTCATGTTTTTTTTTTTTTTTTTTTTAGAAAGCGGTCTTTTTTTTTATTAATCACAGCCGCAGTTCGGGCAAACCAAAAGTAAGTATTTACGGGACAGGGCCATTTGATGGCCAAAAGACCATTCAGAAGACAAAAACTTATCAGATAATAATGCATTTGCAGGGCATGTTCTCACCTTCTTGTTAGCTAATGCTAAAAATCACACTAAACCTTAAGGAATTGAAAACATGGCAAATTAAGATGTTAACATAAAATTTGTTCAAAGGCACTAACCTTTAAGAGATGGAAGATAGTGTGCTAATTACCAAGCTCAGAAGAGAATTTGGAATTGCATAAACAAATGAAATGGGTAAGGGATATAGGAATATGTTTGTCAAATGAAACTGGGAAGAGGATGGCAAGCGATGGAAAACCGATGACTATTTTTTTTCCCGATACAAAAAGTTACACATACTAATTTTGCTTTTAACAGGGCTCGAATCTTGATTTATATATCGATGCACAAAATTTAATAACCACTGTAATCGATAGAGAAAGTACATATTACAGATGACTATATAAGCCACTTTTTTTTTGTTGAAGGAGTAGCCAATTTATTTTTTGTAGGTAAAAGTTGGTTTATTTGAAAACCGAACCGAATCGTGGTTATTCGGTTCGATTTAGTTAATACTTGTTTCCGGTTCGTATTCAATTAATAACATATAAAAATCGAAATTCGCTTACGGTTCACGCAACAAGTTTTATGTAATCGAACAAAAAGTCGAACCGAATTAAAGGCCGAAAAATTAATCGAACCAAAACCGCATCAAACAAAAACCATACTTGAACCATTTATATCCGACATTTATAATTAGGTGAAAAAATTCAAATTTTAAATTTTTGATCGAGAAATATAAGTATTAAAAATGATTGATGAAAGAGAATGTGTGTCATAATTTTTTTTTAGAGGAAGAGGCGCCAACCTTATTTTTTTTTTTGAAAATGTGTCTCATTCATCAATTTAAAAAATATTTGATGGTGGTCGACCACAAATATGACTTGGTGTTCCGGAGTAAATAATATTTTACTATTTGCCTATGGTCCCACATATTTAAAAACAATTTATTAATATTAAATTTTATGATTGATAAATTTTATTGAGCATGGGTTCAACTTTTATCTCAATCATCAGTTGCAACAATACAATAGCCGTTATCTCTGGTTATAAAAAATGGGTATTTTTAAAGACATCATAACTCATTTACCGCGACACCACACTTCGGGATAGGTTCGCCAACAAGCTATTTTCAGTGAGTAAGATACTAAGATGATATGTATATTGAATAGTGGCTTTCGGTTACGGCCGTGGGAGTTTGTTTCTTTTTTGGATATGATGCCAAACATGTTTCTTAACCATTGTGTTTAATGACTCTTGAAATATATTGGAGATATATGAGGATAAAAGGAAAAAATGTTTTATAACATTTTAAAATGATTTTTTAATCATTTATTGAAACCACTTTAAGAGCCGGTTTCGGTATAATTCTTATATAGATTATTAAGAGTTAGTGATGATTTTGGAAATTACGTAACACGTAGTTGAAAATAAGGTTTTGAATCATTCAATTCGGATGTCGGGTGAATGAGAAATTAAGACTTAAAGTGGGTAGTTGAAAAAGGTGTGAAAAGACAAACTTCTTAATCCCACATTGGGAAATGTGCCAACATTTCCTCAATATTTAAGTGGTGGAAGTTTTGTTGTTAGTATAATCTCTTAGAAAGGGAGAGAACTCAGAGTGGTTTTAGTGGGCTGAATGTTTACTAAAAATGCCACACGCGCGCGCCGCCGCCCGCCCGTGCCCGTGCCCATTGACCTTGGGGAATGGGCCTTCTGGGCTTGATGCAGTATTATATTTTTTGGACAAAGTTTATCTAGATATTATCCAAGTCCAATACAAGAGCAGCTTTAATACAAGAGCAGTTTCAACTGATGATTTAGTGGTCATCAATTCACACACTTCAAGGCTGCTCCTTCCTCCTATATATAGGGTCCTCTCTTGCAATGAGAATGGTATTAAAAGACAACACAAATCACTTAAACACTTGCATTTTTAGTTGAAGAGATTTCAAGCACCAAGAGTTCGTTGAGTTCGTGGTCAAGTACCTCAGTCCCGAATGTAATTGGGTTATTCGGGAGACAAGTGCTGCTAAACCGTGGCACGCCGGAGAGCATAATTGTCTTAAGTACAGAGATTAGCTCGTCCCGGTTACATATCCTTGTTGTTTTCTTTCTGCTTTTCCTTTCTGTTTGAGGTCGTTCCAGAATATAATAAATTGTCCTTAATCTTTTTTGTTCTTAATTTTTATTTTCGCATTGTAATACTTTGGGTATAACAAAATATCATGATAAATTTTCAATTTTATATTGTTTTGGATTTGATGACAACGTAGTACTTGGTACATTGCCCTAGTGGTTTACACTAGGGTCTAACCAGGCTATCTAGTGGGGAGACCCATAATTCGAACTCCGCTTGGGACGAAATTAACGGGTGTAGTTTCCTTTCGTATCCGTAAAATAAAAAATAAAAAAAAAAAAAAAAAAAAAAAAAAAAAAAAGAAAGAAGAAGAAGAGGAAGAAGATTTGATGACAACTGGATGCTTTACTATTTCTAAACACAAAAATATTTGGGGGGGGGGGGGGGGATGGGATCAGGGGGTCTTGGGTAGGAGAATAAGGGAAACAAATACAATTAGAAAATCACAAAATAAAAAACAGCTTTCTAATCTATTTCTTCACTAATTATAGTGATGTAAACGAGCCGAGTAGCTAAAGTTCAAACTCGAGTTTTTTTGATAATCGAGTCAGCTCGAGCCTGCTCGTCAACAAAATGAGCCTAAAAAACCGTTCGAGCTCGGCTCGATAAGGATGGAAAATGTTCGAGCTTGAGATCAAGCTCGTGAACAGGTTTGAAATCGAGCTCGGCTCGTTCAATAGTAATTTGTTTATAGTCATTATTCAAACTAAAATACTCGTTTAACTATAAACTCAATCTGAAAGGTTCAATGTAACGCCCCGTTCCCGGATACCGAGCCCTTATCCGGAAATACGACGTTCGGCACATATATAAATAAAATTTAATTCATTTATATATGTAAGCCTACAATCAATACAATCAAAGCGCGCGGAATTTAATGCTCGGGTAATGAATATCCATAAAGATACTAGAATTCAAAAGGTACTAAAAGTCGAAAGTGTATCAAAACAATACAAATCAAATCCCCGAAAGTCCAAACGAAATACTATGAAATAAGAAATGAGGATGATCACACGTCATCCCAAAGTACTATGAACAAAGTATATATAAAAAAGTGCAACATCGCCAATGTAAACCAAAGTGCAAAATGAAATATCAAGCTCGTAGATCCTCCTCGTGGACATACTCCTCGTAATACTCAGACTCTGTCGCTTTCTCACCCCCAAGCACATACAATGTAAATGCACAAGGGGTAAGTATATATAATACTTAGTAGGGAAGAGAAGCACGCTTAAGCTTAGAACATATATAAGATTTATTATCAAGTTTCTATTAAAAGGCATGATGCACTCGATTCTACGCATAAAGGTTACATCTCCCAATATGCCTAAATCAGAACTACTTAGCTTATCTTTGTTACAACATGCTATCAAGGTGGAACGTGACATATTGAAATCTTCAGATACAATAACCCGGAACGTATTGAAATCTTCAGGATACAATAACCGGTTCCGATAAGATGAACATACGGCGATGCCTATAGCTCTGCAGCCGATAGACACTCACTTTGACCGTCTGCTCACACATCACGCTATAGATCTTCAGATCTACCCAAGACCACATGGTGTTTAATCTTTTATCTAGCAAGTTGTGTAGTATTAGGTGATTAACTAACCATCCTAGTTCATTTAGATAACACATCCTCACCGACACCACTCATCATGATCAAGAGACCAATTCTTTCCTAAGTAAGGTTTAAAGGTGTTATAATAAAATAATAATACGTTTATAAAGGTTTAAGGTTGATTAAACAACCCTAAACGATAGTCAAAAGCCAATTTAAACAAGTCGAGACCACTCCTGTGGACGCCTGTCTCAAGGCTCTGGACGCCCGTCTAAAAAGTGGACGCCCGCCCGTGCATCCCCTTTCAACTCAGATCAAAATTTCACCCCAGCACGCCCGCCCTAGGATCCCAGACGCTGTCCAAGGTTGGACGCCCGCCCGTAAAAACCGACGCCCGTCCGCCTCGGCGATTACGTAAATCGGTTTTGAACCCTATCGTATTCATCCGCTTTCCAAACCAAAACCCAATCTTTCCGACCAAAAGCACTCGAATTAAACTACCACCCATACCAAAACATCAACCATTGTTTAGGCATCAAATTAACACAATTAATCCACTAATACAAAGAAGGAAAGTAACACAATTGTTATAAATTAAATCGAAAACGTAAGGATTTCTCCTTACCTAATCTGCCTAAATACTCAGAATCAGATGTTGTGCCTGGTACCGATGAAGCTCTCGTCACGAGGATTCCAACGGTATGCTATGATCTGAAAACGGAAGAGGAACGAATGAGATATCAAGGATCTAAAACTCGACGGTTTCAATGCCCAAAACAATGTTTTCTTCTCGGCGAGGGGGTGGAGTGCGCCGCTCTCCAAGATTCAGGGTTTTAGGGAAAATGATTAGGTTTTAGTATATTTCCGCTTATATATACGACAACCTAATTATCATTTTAAACCCGAATTTACTCCAATACCTCGAACAACCATTAAACCGAAACCGTTATAATTCTAAGGATTTAATTCCAACTAAAAGGAAAAGAATATTAATTACGCCGCAAAATGACACGCTCCGCCTTTTATGAAAATCGGAATATTACATTCTCCCCCTTAAGTGAGTTTCGCCCTCGAAACTCGAACGCACTCGGTAAATCCCAAAACTCCGGAAATTCGCTGATCATATCACCTTCAACTTCCCAAGTTGCTTCCTCGTGTGTATGATTGCTCCACCGAACAAGAACCAATCGAACCATCTTTCTCTTAATCATCTTTTCCTTCCTGCTCGTAATCTTAATCGGCTTTTCATCATAAGCGAGGTTGTCCCAAGTATCTCGATCCATCAGACTCAACCTCTGTCTTTCACAAACACTTCTTCAACATTGAAACGTGGAAGACGTTGTGAACTCTGGACATAGATTCTCGCAATCAAGTCTATAGGCTAAAGGTCCAATCCTCTCCGCATTTCAAAAGGTCCAACATACCTCGGCTCAACTTTTTTTTCGACCAAAACGCTTTACTCTCTCTCATTGGTGATGCCTTCAAGTAAACACGGTCACCAACCTCAAACTCAAGCGGTCTCCGTCTAACATCCGCCCAACTTTTTCGCGCTATCTTGAGCTATCTCGCAGATTCTTCTTTACTAATCGAACCCTCTCTTTGGCTTGCTCAACTAACTCGTCCCAGTGAGCTGCTTCTCCCCAACATCGTCCCAAAACAAAGGCGCCCCGCATCTTCTACCATACAAAGCTTCAAACGGTGGCATGCCTATGCTCGTGATAATCGTTGTTGTAAGCAAACTCTGAATCGCGAGATAATCTACCCAAGATCCTCCTACCTCCAAGACACATGCTCTAAGCATATCCTCAAGTGTCTGGATAGTCCTCTCGTGATCGACCATCCGTCTGAGGATGAAATGTCAGACTCAAATCCAACCGGTACCAAATGCCTCCCGCAAGCTCGCCAAAACCGACCGATGAACCTCGAATCCCGATCGTAAAACAATGGAGACTGAACTCCATGAAGCTTCACTATATTGTCCATATATAGTTCCGTCATCTTTGCCAAGGGCATATTCATCCCGAAAGGCAAGAAATGAGCCGACTTGGTTAATCTATCAACGATCACCCAAATAGAATCATGTCCACCCTTCGCCTTAGGTAAACTCAAATAAAGTCCATGGTGATCTTTTCCCATTTCCATTCGGGATATCTAATGACTTAAGCATCCCGCCTGGCTTCCTATGTTCGGCCTTTCACTCTCGATGACGCCACACTCGTAAACAAACTTAGCTATCTCTAGCTTCATTGAGGGCCACCAAAATCTCTCTTTCAAATCCCGGCACATCTTGGTGTAACCGGATGTATCGCAAAAGCAATCTTGTGTGCCTCTTCCATAACTCTTTGTCTCAAATCTCCAACATTAGGCACACAGAGACGATCCCGATACTACAGATTTCCACTGATCCAACACATAGCCGATCAGAGGCTTCTCCTTGCAACCCTCTTCAAATCAACTAAAATCAGATCTTCATCTTGCTTTGCTCGATCTCATCCATCAACTCGATCTAGCCAACAACGGTGCCGCAAACCGACGGTCCTCAACTGATCAAATCGCTATATCGCAAATCATCAACCCCTCGCTGCGTGATAGCCTCAACACTGGGCTCCAAACCACTGGTTTCCTCGCAAGGCATCTGCTATTACATTTGCCTTCCCGGATGGTATCGAATGTCTAGGTCATAATCCTTCATTTAACTCTAGCCATCTCCGCCGCTCATATTCAAACTCTCCGGGTGAAGAAATACCTTAAACTCTTGTGGTCGGTGAAGATTCTAGCCTTGACTCCATACAGATAGTGCCTCCAAATCTTCAATGCGAAAACCATCGCCGCTAACTCTAAGTCATGTGTGGGATAGTTCTTCTCATGCACTTTCAATTGCCTAGATGCATAGGCAATGACCTTTCCCCTCGCATCAACACACAACCTAGAGACCCGCCTCAAGCGCGGTGTAGACATCATAATCATCGAACACCTCGGTACCGCCAAAACCGTGTCAGTAGTCAACTGTCCTTTAACAACTCAAATGCTAACTCACACTCGGGTGTCCAATCAAACTTGGTGTTCTTCTCGTAAGTCCGGTGAGTGGAGTAGCTATCCTGCATAAATTCTTCACAAACTTTCAGAGTAACCACCAAACCGTAAAGCTCGACCTCAAATCAGAGTCGGTGTAGGCCAACTCTTAATCGCCTCAATCTTGGCCGGATCAACCTGAATGCCATCACCGAAATGACATGACCCAAGAAGCTCACTTGGTCCAACCGTAAGTCACACTTGGAAAACTTTGCATACAATCGCTCCTTCTTCAACGCGTTTCCAAAACAATCCGTAGATGTTCTCTGCGCCGCCTCGTCCCTGAGTATACCAAAATATCATCAATGAAGACAATCACAAACTTATCTAGGTAAGGCATGAAGACCCGCTGCATCAAATCCATGAATGCAGATGGAGCATTAGTGAGTCCAAAAGGCATAACAAGGAACTCATAATGTCCATATCTAGTACTGAATGCTGTCTTCGGAATATCTGCCACTTTAACTTTTAACTGATGGTAGCCTGACCGCAAATCAATCTTTGAAAACACTTTCCGACCCTGCAACTGATTGAACAGATCATCTATCCTCGGTAAGGTACTTATTCTTGATAGTCGATTGTTCAAAGCCCTCGTAGTCAATACACATCCGCATGCCGCCATCCTTCTTCTTCACAAACAAAACGGTGCTCCCAAGGTGAAGTATTAGGTCAATGATGTTCCTTTCTAACATCTCCTTGAGTTGAGCCTTCAACTCCTTCAATTCAGCCGGTGCCATCCTCAGTATGGTGCCTTGGCAATCTGGTGCCGCCCGGGACTAAATGAATCTCAAACTCAATGGCCCTGCCTGGCATGTTCCCCGGCAACTCATCCGGAAAAAACCTCGATAATCTCTCACCACTCTAGTATCTTCCAACTTAGGCTTTGCTTGTTCCACATCCACTGCGCATAATAAGTAGCCCTCACATCCTTTCTCGACATGCCCCGATGGCCTTGATCGCGAAATGATAGGATGTCTCTTCTGCTCGGCCTCGTAAACGCTCTCTCGATAAGTCTTATCCGCTTCCCGACTCAAAATAACTCTCTTGGCCTCTGCAATCCAAGTGAACATAATTCTTGGATAGCGGCCTATCCCAAGAATCACGTCGAAGTCTCGAGAAATCCATGACCGTGAAGTCACTCTTACACCGATAAGGTCCAACTCGAACATCCACTTGTGGTATCATCTTAACCACCTTATTTACCTTGCCTAGGGGTGTAACAATCTCCATAAGTATCTCTCAAAGGCTCCATAGGTAAATCTAGTTTCTTAGCAATCCTAGAGGACACAAAGGTGGTTGAAGCTCCTCAGATCAAATAAGGCCCCGACTACTAGATTGCCTACTTATCATACCTATCATGCATTTGTCCAATTAACTAAAGTTACAACATGTTCCAAGCATGCTATAATAACCCAAAAGAACAAAACAAACATAAAAGGTACTGTGATCACATCATCCTCCTCGCTCGACCTCTCTCGCATCAACAAAGAAACATCTCAGACCGCTACTCGACTCGCTTACTAGGTCGACTGCTGAGCGTGGTCGCCTTGCGTGGACAATTCTCGAGAAATGACCCGCTCGCCACAAAAGAAACAACCGAGAGGTAGCCGGTGGCCTAGCCGCCGGTGGAGCGCCAACTGGTGGCCTCGATCACACGGTGGGCACCACCCGTGGTCTAATCGCCGCCTGCAAGGGAAACCTCTCAATCGCCGCGAGCCCCTCTCGCCACTACCCGACTTGTTTCAAAGCTTTTTATTACCAACAACCATCAGAGTTTCTTCCCGAAAGTCTCGACTTCCAAGGCTTTATTCAAGAGCTCGCCATATTCCTTGTCAGTAAAGCCTAGCATGCCCGATCAATCCCATATGCCAAACCGCCCTGTAACGGGCCATCTTTCGTTCTTCCACTTGCATCAACTCCGGATAAAACCTTCCTAACTCATTGAACCGATTTGTGTATCGACACCGCCATTTGATTACCTTGTTCAAGTTTCGTAAATCGACCGGCTTTTTCCGCTTGTACCGCTGCCGAAAGTACTCGTTGTAGAACATGGATTTGAAAGCCGCCCAATCTGTGACCTTACCGCTGCTACTCTGAATCGCATCTATCCAAGACTCGGCCGAACCTAAAAGAAAACCGACCGCTAATCGGGCCATCTCTCGCCTCAGAACGCTTATATTCCCGCAAGATTTCTCAAAACTTCGATCCATTCTTCACCTTTGCATGTTCCACATTCCCATAAAAATCTTGCATACGGTTCCTTCTCACTTAGTGTGCCAATCTATCGATGGTGTCGACTCAACAACCGGCCTAACTGGTGGGTAAACCGGAGGGTAACCATAGGTAGGTATCGCCGCCGCCGCCGAACCGGTGGCCTCGAAAGGCCGATAGACCGGGGATAACCATGGGCACTCGGGTCGCCGATAGTAGCACGGAGCCTCGATGCTCACCGATAAGGAGGATACACGGGTATCGCGGAGGATACGGCGGAGGGTACCGTGGGTCGCCGAAAACCATACCGGAGGATAGCTCGACGTGGTGCCTGTGTCACCGGTGATGGATAGACAACCGCCCTTCAAACCGCCCACCTGGCCGATACGAAGAAGGCCAAAGTGACGCTGCATGGTTAACCACAGGTGGAGGAGGTGGTGGTGGAGTCGATGTTGATCCCGCCCGGCTCGTGTGAAGTGTGTACTGCATGAGGCGGTGGTGACAAATCGCGACGCCCCTGTGAGGTTTCACCCTCTCGATGGCCGATTACAAGAGCCAAAGTCTTCGATCTTGTGTTTCTACTCATCCCCGACAACCAAGAGAACCAGAGTGTTACTAAGGATCTAAAGATAAGATTGAGTTAAACTCAAAGAATAGAAGTTTAAGGAACACGATCTCTCGATACCAATCGTAACGCCCGCTCCCGGATACCGAGCCCTTATCCGAAATACGACGCTCGCACATATATAAATAAAATTTAATTCATTTATATATGTAAGCCTACAATCAATACAATCAAAGCGCGCTGGAATTTAATGCTCGGGTAATGAATATCCATAAAGATACTAGAATTCGGAAAAGGTACTAAAAGTCGAAAGTGTATCAAAACAATACAACTGAAATCTTCAAAGTCCAAACGAAATACTATGAAATAAGAAATGAGGATGATCACACGTCATCCCAAAGTACTATGAACAAAGTATATATAAAAAAAAGTGCAACATCGCCAATGTAAACCAAAGTGCAAAATGAAATATCAAGCTCAGAGATCCTCCTCGGGACATACTCCTCGTAATACTGCACTCTGTTTCGCTTTCTCACCCCCAAGCACATACAAATGTAAATGCACAAGGGGTAAGTATATATAATACTTAGTAGGGAAGAGAAGTAACGCTTAAGCTTAGAACATATATAAGATTTATTATCAAGTTTCTATTAAAAGGCATGATGTGACTCGATTCTACGATAAAGGTTACATCTCCCAATATGCCTAAATCAGAATTACTTAGCTTATCTTTGTTACAACATGCTATCAAGGTGGAACGTGACATATTGAAATCTTCAGATACAATAACCCGGAACGTATTGAAATCTTCAGGATACAATAACCGGTTCCGATAAGATGAACATACGGCGATGCCTATAAGTCTCGCAGCCGATAGACACTCACTTTGATCGTCTGCTCACACATCACGCTATAGATCTTCAGATCTACCCAAGACCACATGGTGTTTAATCTTTTATCTAGCAAGTCGTGTAGTATTAGGTGATTAACTAACCATCCTAGTTCATTTAGATAACACATCCTCACCGACACCACTCATCATGATCAAGAGACCAATTCTTTCCTAAGTAAGGTTTAAAGGTGTTATAATAAAATAATAATATTGCTTATAAAGGTTTAAGGTTGATTAAACAACCCTAAACGATAGTCAAAAGCCAATTTAAACAAGCCGAGACCACCCAGTGGACGCCTCGCCTCAAGGCTCTGACGCCCGTCCAAAAAGTGGACGCCCCCTGTGCATCCCCTTTCAATCAGATTCAAAATTTCACCCTGACGCCCGCCCTAGATCCCGTGACGCTCGCTCAAGGTTGGACGCCCGCCCGTAAAACCGACGCCCGCCCGCCTCGGGCGATTACGTAAATCTGGTTTTGAACCCTATCGTATTCATCCGCTTTTCCAAACCAAAACCCAATCTTTTCCGACCAAAAGCACTGAATTAAACTACCACCCATACCAAAACATCAACCATTGTTTAGGCATCAAATTAACACAATTAATCCACTAATACAGCAAGGAAAGTAACACAATTGTTATAAATTCAAAACTGAAAACGTAAGGATTTCTCCTTACCTAATCTGCCTAAATACTCAGAATCAGATGTTGTGCCTGGCACCGATGCGAAGCTCGCCACGAGGATTCCAACGGTATGCTATGATCTCAAAACGGAAGAGGAACGAATGAGATATCAAGGATCAAAATCGACGGTTTCAATGCCCAAAACAATGTTTCTCTTCTCTCGTGGGGTGGAGTGCGCCTGCTCCAAGATTCAGGGTTTTAGGAAAATGATTAGGTTTTAGTATATTTCCGCTTATATACGACAACCTAATTATCATTTTAAACCCGAATTTACTCCAATACCTCGAACAACCATTAAACCGAAACCGCTATAATTCTAAGGATTTAATTCCAACTAAAAGGAAAAAGAATATTAATTACGTTTTCGCAAAATGACACGTCTGCCCTTTTATGAAAATCGGAATATTACATTCAATCTCTCATTGTTACACTACTACATGTATAATATATATAAATCTATCAACAACAACAACAAAAAAAAAAATACTAAGACACATTTGTCATACGTAAGTAGTGAATCAAACATCCACAAAATAATCCGATAGGCTCACGAACACTATCGAGCGTTCATTAGCTGGGCTCGTGTTAGCTCGTTTAGTAAACGAGTATCAGAAACCGATCGAGCTCGGTCCGATACCATTAACGAACGATGTTAAAGTAGTCGAGTTCGAGCTTTGTTTGCGAACGCTCGATTCATTCAACAGCTCTACTAACTAATAATAAATAAATGTTGAACTTGGCCTTTCCAGTTAACATTGAGCAGAGAAACAAGTTATAAAAATCCCAAATGATAGAAAATGACCAAAAAGTGGAGGTTGGTTGAACTACATATATGGCTTCATATTAGTAGAAAACAAAGCATTTGACTTGTTCGATCTTGATGTATTTTGCAGTATTTCGACTCGGCCCTATTTAGAATGCAACTTTTTTTCAACATGAATAAAACTATGTGTGTACCAAGTCAACGAGCACGAATCACAATTACTACAACAACAAAAAGGAAGCAAACTCACTTTGATAGTTGCATAAGGGGTAAAGTATAGTGGTAAAAGAAGGCATAACCTTTCAATTTGCAGTCGGTAATTATCTCCTCTGTAAAATTATCTCCTCTCAGAAATTTTACAGGAGATAATTAATTGTTTTGAATATCCTAATTGATAAATCCTTGCAAACAGTATGATTGCAACGAGTATGATGAGCCTTGCCCGACCGCGATAAATTGCGAGTAGTGTCCTCCTGAAAGTTGGAAGAATTGCAAGGGATGATGACTTTGTTCCGGCCAGTTGGAGATGATTAAATACATGTATCATTTATTGTTGTGTTTTTCCTCAAGAATAGATCTCTCTCAGACATATATGAGGCACATAAATATGATTTTGTGTGAAATATATGAAACTTATGTTTGGATTGGATTGTTATTTTTCATAATTTTTTTTAGCTAAGTTTAGCTATAAATTAATCATCTTAAACCTTTCTATTCATTTAGCTCTGTTTTTATAATATTTTTAGAGAAATAATAAATTCTAGAATCCCTTATTCAAGTAAGAAAAGGAAAATTGTTAGGGAATTAAATGTCTTAATTAGAGTAGGAAATGTAAAGGTGAATTAAGAGTTTATCTCAATTTTGATACAAAGGCACACAAAATAAATAGCCAAAAGACTATTATATACCAAGCCAAGTCGGCTACTAACTCCACAATTGCCGATGTGGGAAATTGGGAATAAACAAATTAACTTGGAATCACTATTGGGCTTTGGCCCACCAACACTAACATGAATCTGGCCCCAGCTGAAAGCCCAAGCGCTCGATTCCCTGCCGTGAGCCACATGCTGTTATCTTTTCATTTTCAAAAATATATAAAAATTAATGACTTGGGTTGCAAATTTGCAATATTTTAGACACAAAGAAGCCTAAAGAAAATGCTAAAAACTGTTGTAATGATAATCCCCTTGTGCCTTTTCAACTTCATTCCCACATTCCTTAGCGAACTTTCATCATACATCTTACATAGCTCAATCAAATCATTAAATGAATAAACAATTATGTTCAACCTCATGCTATTTATGTATAAAGAATATTTGTTCGAACTCGTGTTCGAATTTGGTTTGCTATACGTGTTTTTGTCTTTAAACTTTAACTCGACTCATTAAGGTATGAAAAAAATCAAGTCAAAATAAATAAGTAATAAAGTACAGAACAATACTAAAACGTCAAACTACAGAAAACATTAGAGAAATCTATAAATGTCATATAAAATTAATCTAGATAGAGTATATATTCGATTAATAGATGGTTTTTGAGTCTTTACAATTGTCACCCAATCTTATGCTCTTTCTCATCCGGGTCCCACTCGGACTTCTTTCAATAATCTTCAAGAGCATGCTCTAATGCCAGCCTAGAAGGCTAGGACGAGGCACACGTTCCACTGGCTTCGCAAGTGGAGGAGATATCTTCGATACAACCAACACGCCGTTGGACAATAAAGGATTACGCCAGATGACATGTCACGCTGAAAGACTTTCTCGACTCGCCTCTTACTCCCGAGTAGCAAGAATGCTGATCAGAGCATTTATCCGGAGATTTAACTCCGAATTAATCGGACAGTTTTGATTCCTGATACCGAAGTTTTTAAGTAAAAAAAAAAATTGTACAGGTCTCTAAAGAACAGAGAAACCTTTGTAATTACAATAGCATCAAATTCACAAAAATTAGGACCAAGCTAACATAAGTTCAAGAATTATGTAAAATTTGTTTACTCAATTTTATTGTGAATGTAACATTTTATTTTGATATATATCAGATTTTAAGTCTTGGGAAGAAAGAAAAAAACAAATAGTTAAATGCGTAATAAAATGATCTGCAGCGTTGATTAAAAAGGATTTTTCTTTTCCTTTTTATGGAAGATGATCTTTCCTGAAATAAAGGTGGGAAAAGACCCCAGCGTGACATTATAATTCTGTAATCCAAAAATAAAACTTAGTTACAACTGAAAAACAAAATTAATCTTCGAGATCAGAGTTGATATTATTCAACTAGTACTACCTCTGTCCCATAAAAAATGTTCACTTTTTGTGGTGCACACAGATTAAGTAACAATTAATGTGTTGTATTTTAAATAGTAATCGACTCATATACCCCTATTTTATAGTAAATGCTTGTTTTGAAATATGAAAAGTGTATACAAACATTAAATGGTGATAGACGTATGTTTGAAAAATATGTATTAAATGATGCACTGATATTTTAAATGGACACATTTTATATGACAATTCATTTTCAAAAAAGTGGACACTTTTTACGGGACAGAGACAGTAGTAATTACAAACTATCATATAGAAATGCATGTTTGGCATGACAGATCCAGAAATATTATTCAGCGGTGTCCGTAAATCTTTTTTAGAATAATGTTTTTTTTTCCACGGTATACGAAATATTTTCTTATATATACAAAACGTAGAGCTTTGTGATTTTTAAGAGGCCCATAACTCCATTTAGGAAGGGTGGATCCGCCTACGCTTGAAGGTAGCGGTAATGGCGGCTTGAGAGCAACAAAAACAGAGCAGACCGAGTTTTGATCCCAATGACAGCTTTACGTCTCTGGTTCACAGGCAGATGCTAAGGAGCCGCACAAATGCACAATAGTACATTCAATCAGGGACAGAGGCAGAGGGTGGCTTGTTGGGCGCACTTCACCCGATTTTTATTTTCAGACACCAAAACCTTATATAATTTGTTCAAAACTGTTATTGTCTTAATCCAGCCCACCCGATCATACAAATATCGCAAGTAGCCCACCCGATCAACAATTCCCTGCCCGCCCCTCGCATTCAATAGCATAAGTTGTTGATATATCAAATCTCTTTGAGATGCCACTGTATCATATTCTTATAAAACACACCTCAAAAACAATTGAAATTATATGGTTTTGTATCTGTCTGATCTCCATTCCAAAAGTGTCATCACCAATGGGATTGGGTAAACAGCTGAGGTTTCATTCAATGGGTAAACATTCCATTTGCTCAATCAAGCTGAGGTTTCTTTTATCTATATAGCTAGAATGGAGAAAAGGGAGCCTATGGTGGATGCATGTAGATGGGTCTGCTGCTGCTGAGGTTTCTTTCATCTATATAGCTAGCATGGAGAACATGTAGACGGGTCTGCTCCATCCATGTAAATATTTAATTGTTGGCTGAAGTTTGCTCTGTGATTCATTGATTTTGGGATGAGTTTAGATTTCTAATGAATGCATGTTAAATTATTAATTTTTCCTTTTGTTACATTTATCATTCCAGAATACTACTACAAATTTATATGCAAAAGCTTGACAACAAAATCTTGGCAGATAGTGTACTCAATTCCTTCAGAGAAAAAAAGGCCTAAAAATTGCACACTCCAATGATGAATGAAATTCCAAATTCCAAGAGGGCAAGCTAATGCTTCCAAATGGGTTGCAAATAAAATTAACCTCAAAGAAGCTCAAACGACTCAACAACAACGGATTCCATTGAATGACAAAAACAATAAGCAATACATTTGAATCAATTGAATGATCAAAACAAACAATATATGCACTTGGAGAATGAAATCCATTAATTCTAGTCAGTCTTACATCGGAGTCTAAGTGGGCTCTAACACAATGCACTTGGAGAATGTAAGCTAGTCATTTTGCACGCGCGTAAGAACATCGAATTCTCACTTGCCTCCTAACACAAACACATGATGAACGGATCAGAGAAATTCTAGCCGTCATGACAGCTTAGGAATCTCAATGTCCTCTTTGGTACCACCTAAGTCATGAGCGATGGTATTAAAGGAGACACTACTACAGTTACACTCTTTTGGGACGACAAAATGTCGTCCCTAATAATCAAAAGTCGTCCCGTTTTTATGTTTAGTGACTACATGTCGTCCCTAACTGTCGCTCTCTAAAGGTTCGCCTCAAAAATAGAGGATTTTTTTTTGGGACGACATGTCGCCCATAAAGATCCATCGACGTGGCAAATTTTTTATTCAACGCCGACGTATGCAGATTTTTGGGACGCACATGTCGTCCCTAATGTAAATTCAAATTAATTTATATTATTTCACAAAACAAATTAAATAATTTAATATTTATAGGTTTTTGTCGAATGACAAAATAATAAATAAATCATGATGTAAGGACATTGCAAATTAATCGTGACAAAACCTATACAAACTTCCAAAAATACCCTTCAAATCCTAATCCCCAATTCATATCCTTCACCGCTTCTCCCAAAAACAAATTACAAACCCTAGAGCTCCCAAAATGCTTCTATGGCAAGCCTACTAAAACTATCACAAGTGATGGTGGCCGGAGGTTGCGCTTGGTGCCGCGACGCAACCAAACAGGTCGTGAATCCTTCGAGTGAGGATCGAAATTGAATCGCCAGATTGCATGATTGTCACGGTCAATTTGATCGGTGCTACAACCCATGAATTGATGGCTACGAGTGGGGGCAGGGAGGTGGCATCAACAAATGCGTATGATGGTGGCGAGGTGGACATGGCCGCAATTTCGTGGTTATTGCTTTTTTTTTTGACCCAGATGACCGCGATAATTGATGACCGGCCGAGGAGGCACCGCCCTTCAACCGCAAAAATCATATCAATTTCGCCGCTGCTTTCATCGCTTCCGCCACCGCCCAACCGAGTCCATTTCCGCCAAGCAAGGGCTCTTTTGCCACCGCTATTTGTACAAATGCTTTTGATCACGTGTGTTTCATCAATTTATTGATTTGTTTGTTGTCGAATCACAAGGAAGGTGAATGTGTGATTCGGGCCTCGCATTATGACGGGCATTAAGGAGGAGGAGAGGTGACGATCGTGTCGCCTCAAGTTGCATTTCCGCTAGAAGCGAGGGGTGACGGCGCATTAGTATCACATGTCGATTTTTTTTTTTTTGAAAAAGTTTAGGTTTGTGGTTGTTACTATTAATTTTGTAACGTTACATTACATTTTTTGATGTATTTTATCTATTTTTGGGTGGTCATTACTACTGCTTATTGGATTTACGACATTTTACGGGTTGTTACTACTTTTTTAGGTCACATTACTTGTTTATGGATGTTACGACATTTTAATGTTACATTTTATCTGCTACGAGATTTTACGGTCGTTACTACTTATTTTTTAACAAATAAGTGATGTTACTACTTGTTTTTAGACCGTTATTACTTTTTCATTGAATGTTACGACATTTTACTGGTCACATTACTGCTTTTGATCGTTATTATTTGTAGTAGCGGTAAAAGTAACAAGGGTATTTTTGTCCAAAGATTTTGTTTTTGTCCTTTATAACAAATTAAAATAAGAACGCCCTCGCACTCCATTTATGTATTTTTTTGTCCTTGTCAGAAATTTCTTCCCCTATTTTTATTAGTGACTACATTGTCGCCCCTAAAACTTTACAATAAATTTAATTTAATTTCCTAAAAATGAACTATTAAAAAAATTTAATCTAGTGGATGAAAATGTCGTCCCTAATGATCGGCTATAATTTTTCTGAAATTAGGATTTACAAATGTCGCCCCTCTTTTTTTTTTTTTTTATTTTTAGGCAAGATTTGTTTTTGCATGCCTCGCATGCCCTAAAAATCAAACGCAACATTAACATGAATCAAAAATCATCCAAATGAACCAAAAATCATCCAAATGAACCAAAACTACTAGCTAGGGGATGAATAAACATAATAATAATATGAAAATCGTAAACATTTCAAGCAAAAGTCACCAAACTATACCATATATATAAATTGAAATTTCACCATATTTTTTGTATTTTCAAAGAACATTAGTTTCATTAGTATACAAGATTTCATTAAGGCACAACAAAAAGTTAGTATCTCATTTTTAGGCACAAGGTCATGTCTAGTTTCATACGTGTTAAGTGTTAATAGACAATTTAAATACAAGCTATCAACTATAAGGCAAAGTATTGCATAGATTCTACATGTGCAAGGAAAGCGAGATTTTCTCAGAGATCCCGTGAATTCACGGGTTTGCAATAGATCCCCTAACTATTGAGATTTGCAAAGAGCACCTCTAACTACACCGACCTCAAGCAATTTCTTTGTTTGCTGTTTAGTAACTACAACACCTTCTTCGAAACTCGTAAAAAGTGCAAAGAAAGTAAGTGGACTCGCCAAAAATAAGTTAGATAAGTATAGCCGCACACCGAGTATCATATGTCAATCAAACAAAGGTGGGTGAATCTAAAGGTGGAACTAAGCTAAGATAAAGTAGATGCACTTGAGATTCCAAAGGTGAAACTAAGCTAAGATAAAATGATACCAAAATGATGATCATAAATACTGATAAATTGGCAACCAGTGACTTGCACATGTTTATTCCAATAACATCACACCCTATAACTAGTGACAATAAAAGGCCTCATTACAAGAATTTCCTCCAAAATATTCAACTATAGCATTCAAGCTGCTTCAAATGGAAATCAGCAATGAATATAAAAGAAAATTATGTAATAAAGGAGACAACAGAGTTGACACGCATTTGAACTGTTACAGCATAATATATAGCATAGTTAACGTCATGATTTGATAAGAAGATACATTGATCATACATTTTTTTACCAATTGCATATGAACACAACAATAGTTACCTTGTGTTGCTTGTACTTATCTCTAATTGCCATCAAAGAGCTCCCTCTTCTACACAATTGCAAATCATGTATGATTTGGACACATTCTTTCAAATCCTTGGCTTTATATCCCGAATAACGTTGCAATGCAGCATTCTGCAAGTTTTCAAGTTGGTATATATGAAAACCGGTTAAGCCCATGACCCGTAAACAAAATCAATTCATGAACAAGAACATAATTGAACAGACTTCTTACCCATGGATGTAAGTTGGGCTCAAGTGTAAACCTTGAAAGGAAAATAACAGCAGCAGCAACTAGTGAAGGGAAGAATTTCACGCACGCATAATCCAGTAAGCTTAACTCAGCCAAGTAACAGCCCAAGAACTCTAACTGCAGATCCGAATTCTACACAACAGAACGTTTTATTAGGACAACGCTAAAAGAAACCGAAGACTGAAATCTTTAAACATACCTTTTGATCTTCTTGAGCAACTCTTGTAAGCCGTCTGTGATACAAAAGAAGAATAACATGAAATAAGCATATCATTAGAAACGTGAAAACAGAACTAACTTGACCGATATCCAAATGGTGGAAATATATATGTTTATAAGCATTGAGTAAATAGAATTAAGCTACCTAAGGAAAGTCTTGATTGTTGGATTTCCCATTTCAAACTTGAGGAACTTGAGTATGTCCGCTTCCATCTTTACCACATCATCCTTTGTGCATGTGTTGTCTGTGATGTAACAAAATCTTCAACGTTCGGGGATTGATCTCCTCATACTTCCTGCACAATGCCACAAGATCAAACTCCATAAGTTAAAAGCAAAAAACCAAAGCTTCAACACACACGCAAACATTACACCATAAGTGCGAAAGCGGATACTTACGAGGCAATTAGCATAGAAGAAACACCCAAAAGCTGAAGCCTTTTCCTGTTAATAGGATTCATTGACAAGAATCTGTCTATATATGATACGGATAGATATAGAGTGTCAGAAAGAAGCTTGTATTCTTCTGCAACTTCAACCAACCAGTCCACCAAAATTCCCCTCATGTTTGGCGTCACATCTTTCTGAATTTTTTCAATCTAATGTGGTAAAGGCCTCCTCTTTGGCTCAATCTGCATTTTACAACCCCCATTCATAAAATAAAAAAGAAAATCGCCTAATTCAAGACATAGCAGATTGTACTATCACAATGATCGATAACGATCTAACTCATTCGCCGATAACGATCTAACTCATTCGCCGATAACTAAACCCCGAGATTCAAATCGATCTCTCATTACCGATAACGATCTAACTCATTCGCCGATATAATGATCGATCGATTCATAGTAGATAGTACTATCATAATGTTCGATAATGAACCCCGAGATTGAAATCGATCGCCGATAACGAACCCTAACTCTTAACTATTTCGCTGCGTTATCGATCGATCGAGCCATAGTAAATAGTATTATCACAATGATCGATAACGATCTAACTCATTCACACAAGATTGATTGATCATTATTGAATTCAAGCCCGAGGCTCAGCATTTAGGCAATTGTTGATTTCAAACTCAAGATTGATTGATCAAGATTGAATTAACGAGTAGTGCTTTTCAAACCATAGGCTCGTTAATTTTAAGTCAAATGTTGATTTCAAACTCGAGATTGATTAATGAGTAATGATTTTCAAACCCAAAGCTCGTTATTTTTAAGACAAATGTTGATTTCAACATCGAGATTGATCAACAATTAGTGATTTTCAAACTGTGGCTCAACATTTATAAGTCCATTGTTCATTTCAACCTCGAGATTGATTAACGAGCATCGGTCTTCAATCCCGAGGATCGTTACTAGCTTATATGTCAAATGTTGATTTCAAACTCGAGATTGATTAATGATTACCGATTTTCAAAACCCCAGCTCGATACTTATAAGTCAAATGTTGATTTCAAACTCGAGATTGATTAATCAATATTGATTTTCAAACCCTTATGCTCGATAATAATAAGTCGATGTTGATTTCAAACTTGATATTGATTAATAAGTAGTAAATTCAAACTCAATGCTCGTTACGTATAAGTCAAATGTTGATTTCAAACTCGATATTGATTAATAAGTTGTAAATTCAACCTCAATGCTCGTTATTTATAAGTCCATTGTTCATTTCAACTCGAGATTGATTAACGAGTAATCGGTCTTCAATCCCGGAGGATCGTTACTTATATGTCAAATGTTGATTTCAAACTCTAGATTGATTAATGATTATCGATTTTCAAAACCTTAGTTATTTATAAGTCAAACTCGAGACTCAAGTATTTATAAGTCAAATGTTGATTTCAAACTCGAGATTCATTAACGAGTAGTGATTTTCAAACCCGACGCTGTTATTTTTAAGTCAAATGTTGAATTCAACATCGAGATTGATTAATAAGTAGTAAATTAAAACTCAATCTGCTATTTATAAGTCAAATGTTGATTTCAAACTCGATATTGATTAACGAGTAGTGAATTTAAAATATTAAATATAATTTTTAGATACAATATTAAATATTAAATAAAATTTTTAGGTTAAAAATTTGAATTTTAAATATTAAATATAATTTTTAATAAAAATAATCATTTTTAATAAAAATCATTTTTAATAAAAATCATTTTTGGGACTTACATATGGCGTCCCTATTAAATAAATAAAATTCAAATTATTTCATGAAATTTTGGTGGAAAAATAAAAACAGGACGACTTTGTCGTCCCTAAAGAGTTTCCTCGGTAAAATTTGCCACTGAATCCACGTGGAAGTAAGGGAAATTTAATGATTATTGTGACTACATTGTCGCCCCAAAAATAAAGAATCATCCCTAAAGATTTAAATTTCTCATATTTAATTAATCGAACGTTGATCGATCTTTGTGACTACATGTCGTCCCTAATAATATTTATTTTGGGACGACAAATGTCGTCCCTAAAGGTACGGTCTCTAAAAACCTAATTTGTTGTAGTGAGAAAAAAGTAACCAAGGAGTGAAGAAGTAGACGAAGGAGCGGTAACGGAGAAAGCAGGAATAGGTGGGGTTGAAATATGTTTAGGAGAAAAGAAGTAGACGAAGGAGCGGTAACGGAGCTTGTTTGAGTGTGCCGCACCAGATCTCAGATTCAAACTCGCCGATGGGCAGTGGTCTTCACATGGAGAAATTCTAGCCGGCATTACAGCTTAAGAATCTCAATATCCTCTTTGGAGCCAATATATATCCTAGGATATTGAATCCCATCTCATGTGAGGTCTCATGTCCATACTCCTGCATCACCCAAAACTCAAACAATACATACTCGTATCACCCAAAACCCAAACAATACAATACTAAAAAGGGAATTGAGAAAGATACATAAACGACCCCAAAATCATGTAAACTCAATGGTTGTTATGATTTAACCAAAGACTTATGTTTCGAGATCGAATGCACCCCAGAGATGTTAACATAAAATTTGTTAAAAAGCACAAACCTTCAAGAGATGAAAGATGTGTGCTAATTACCAAACTTAGCCGAGGAAATGAAATTGCTTAAATTAGAGTTGGTAAAGGGAAGGGATATAGGAAGATGTTTATGAAATGAGAAGGGGAAGAGGACGACAAAGCCAAGATGCGAAATAAAATAGTATACTAGTGGGGGCCACCGTGCGATGCACGGTGTGCCCTCACTTTTTTTATGCACCGATTATAGTTTTTATGTCTGCAATAAATTTACTTTAGCAAAAATAAAGAAGATATCAACATACTTCAATGCTTAGAAAATCATTTAAACCATCCTCAGATGTGACATTATGTCTCTGCGTGTTGCAGCAAGAAATGTTACACGCGGGAAAAAATCGAAGATCAAAATGCACCTTCGCAAAAAGTCAAACTGTAATTTCGTGGAACCAATAAAACTACATAATAACAAAATTAAAATTTCCCAAACTCGAATAAATGAATTGTTAGTCGTAGAATATTATTCATGCCGACTTAACCCTAACTAATACTAAAAAAAGAAATAAAAAGAAATGGTTCGAAGATTTTCATTTTCTTATCTTTTATCAAGTAAATTAACCAAGGATAAGTAAGATAAATGGGAGTTGGATCTCGCTTTTTTATTTTTATGTATCTTTTATGTATCATCATGATCGAATTTAACATTCTCATTCCTTGTCTAATTTTTACAATGTTTTATTTTCTAGTAGTTTTTGTGACACCGCATCAAATCATACGACTTTGTTTTACTTAACCAAAAATTTAAGATCAAATGCACCTTCGCACAAAAGTCAAACCCAGTTTCAAAAAAGGCACTAATAAAACTACATAATAACACAATTAAAATTTCCAAACTCGAATCAGAGAATTGAATGCTTCAAATAAAACCCTAGTGATTAACACGTTGATGTGATAACACCGCATCAAATCATACGACGACTTCGCTTTTACCTAACCAAAAAAAAAGGAAAAGACAAAAATTTGGTATAATGACGACCAAAACGTCGCTAAAGCCGGATTTACCAAAGCGCCGCAAAAAGCGCATTTACCAAAGATGCAACTTTAATATAGTATACTAACTAGTATGATAACTAGTATGATATATGTAAGTAGGTAGGTTTGGTTGGTTGTATATGCCGTAATTACCCGAATAGCCGCTTATGCTTGGCATATTACGTAAGATGATTATATATTTATAAAAATCGATGTTGAATTGGTTTGGGTGGGTTTGGAATGGTTTTGAAAGACTCGGGCCGTTTTGGGACGCCATAATTCGTTCTCCAACCCAAATTAAAACGAAGTCAACCCCAATGGTTTGGTTCGAATTGATTTTGCTTTGACGGGTTGGTTTCGGTTTAAAAAGCCGAATTTTGAAAAAAAAATGACAAAACCTAGGTTTGTGTTTGTTTTGCCTTGTAGTTTTTTTTTGGAGTTTTTTTTTACATCACATCACCAATCATTTCTTACAATTCTCCCACCAATCAAATCTTCAACTACAAATAAAAAAATATTAAACCATCTCTCAACATTTCACTTTATCAACTTTATTACCTTTTTATCATTATTTTATTCATTATTCTACTTTATTTCACCAATCATTTCATAATCTACACAAATTTCAAAGAACATCTTAACTTTCTAATCATTACTTCAATCACTTTATCTTAAAAAAACCCCAAAAAACTCCAACCCAAAACAAACACAACCTAGCATCTTTTACATAAACTTTAAATAACTACATTCAAACTAAAATAAATTGCAAACCAAAATGATAAAAAATAAAAAAAAAAAAAAAACCTTAAAACAACTAACAAGTAATAAACATATTACAATATAATTCAAATTACCGATCAATCATCCATAGTCGATATTTACGCATATGCATTTATCGATTTATATATTTACATCAAAAGAGCAAAAGATCAAGTAAACTCTACTATCGGGCTATGGACCGAGAGTCTAAGGGGCCGCTTTCATAAAAAATCAAGTCTCAAATCAAGTCCAAGTCTGAATATCTTTAGAAACTGAATTATTTAAGTGCTGAAATTAACTAGAGTGTTTGGTAACGGTAGTCATATGAAAATAGTCAAGTTTACAATTTTATCCATGCATTTTTATTTCAACCTAGTTTATGATAATGTAGAGCAATTTATTCTTTCCTCATAATATATAAGTTTTTATATGCTTTTATTATATTAAATGTAAAATAAATATTTTATGACTTCTAAAACAATTACAAGAAATAAAAACATTGCAAAGTTCTGTATCAAAATATTTACGTGGTACATGAAGGATAATGCCATAACTTGTTTAAAAAAAAAAGATAATTCCATAACATAAAAAAAATGGCACGAAAAAAAGAAACTGATCATTTAACGTGGGTGCCTTTTTTTTACAGGAGGGGAGCAATTCAGATATAAGTAGTAGTATTGTTGCTGAAAATTTTTCAAAGCGATTCAGAGGATCTGAATAAATTAAGTGGTGCTTTAAATTTTTATCAAACATTATTTATTGTAACTACCACTTAAATTTTTTAGAATAAGATTTAATCGCTATACCAAACAGTTCTAAGATTGTTTTAATGGTTATATTAAAGGAAAAATTGAGTTATATTGGGTTGATTGGGTAATTCGCTTGGTTTGTTATTGGTCTGATTAATCTTGATTGATTTTGATCGATTTACTGGTTCAATTTTGCTTACTTTGCTCGCCCTACTATATAAGCCCTTTTTTCCGTTGAGAGAGTAGCCAATTTTTTTTTTTAAGGTAAAAGTTTTTTTTTTTTTTTTTTTTTTTTGGTGGTTTGGTTTTAAGGTAAAAGTTAGAAAATAAATCACTAATGTGGTTCTAAATAAATAGTAATATTTAATAACATGTTGTTTCGACTGTCACTTGGGAACTCGTTAAATTACAATATGGTGATCTTGGTTTTTGCTTTTTAAATGAAATAATACAATTATCATATATATGTAACTCAATAATGTCGTCGATATGTGACGTGCAAATTCATGACGTGTTTACATTCTGTTGTGTTTACGGTATACGACAAAATGTATGATTGAAGGCATCGGATGATCCAAGAATTTATTCTAAGAAGAGGCCACCCGAGCCTAAAACTACATCTTTTATCCAAAAAATTTCAAAGCGTCACCGGAATTTAAAACATCAATTTTTATCTAAGAAACAACAATTTTTACAACAAAACAACATAGTTTTAATACTGAAAAAAAAATTAAAATTCCAGTGGGGTCACGTGACCCACCCTGGGGCACGTGGATCCGCCACTGGTTGAAGGACATAAGAGGTTTCTAAACGGTACATTTATCTCATGAGAGTTATCGTTAATAAATTTAAATCACGCAATTTAAATTCAATCTAAACAAACTACAAGCAAACTAAGTCACACAACTTCCCTCCACATATGGAGGTGTAGGTAAAAATTTCTGTGAAGTAGTAGAAATATGCTATTACGTGTCGGTGTCGGACTCGCATAATATGATGTAAGTATATAGCAATGAATATAGCGGCAATCCCTGGCAAAAAAATTGATGCGGAAACTTCAAAACAAAGGAAGAGGGGGTGTTAAGTTACCATGAGTGAAACTGTGAAACATACCTATTAGATATTTCAATTTGATTTGAATATTGTGTGGTTGATATATTACTTTGGTTTGTATTGTTTCAAATAAAGTGAATCGAATGTGTTGTTTGGGGGAAATATCAATTTATTCAAGATGAATGGAATTGCTTTCACGCATTATTATTTCAAAGTATAAAATATTGTATCCGTCCCAAAATAATTGTCACTTTAATGGACGAAAATATAAGCCATTTTATAATTTTTTGTTGAGAGAGTAGCCAATTTCTTTTCTGTAGGTACATGTTGTAGTATTCATTTCTTAAAAAAATTTGATTAAACCCTCACAACGAGTGTCCACACTCCTCAGTCACAACGTACAGAAACAACAAAATTATTACAACAAAGTCATTACAACACCTTTACACCATCGATTTCATGGCACCAATAGAAATCAATAGATCCTAGCTACAATAATAATCGGTAGTCATATATTATTTAGACTACTATTATAGCACTGAATAGGAGTCTAAATATGAAGACAAATATCATCAATGGAAATAGGAGGAACATGCACTTTTACAAAACAACCATACGCTACGCATATCGTCGCCATGTATCCTTTCACTTCCTTCATCTTGCAAAACAACCATAGATGCTACGCGATATCGTCGCCATGTGTCCTTTCATTTCCTTCATCTTTACGTACTTTCCTTTAAATACTTCGAGAGTCATCACAACATACTTTTGATTTCCAATATCATATAATACGTAGGTAGTCAAACCCATAAAATGGACAACAACAATTGGCGATCTCGTGAAGCCGTGCATAAAATTTCACAATTTATACCGAAAGTTAGTTATTCCTGCACAAGGAAAAAAAAAAAAAAAAGACAAAATGAAGTCAAAAGACAAAAAGAACTACACATGCAGCTTTTATAAAATGAAGCGCTCACTATTCACGCATCACTCACTATATTATATCACTCACTATATTTATTAAATATTTTTTCAACAACAAAATAATACAATAAAGTCATTACAACACACTTTTACACAATTGACCTTTATGAGACTCACAGAAATCAATAGATCCTACATAATAATCAATGGGGCAAAATCATGTTGTGCACTTTGTTGTGACACTATCACTGATCATATATTGTTTAGAATGTTGATTTCCTAAGTTCTTATGTCCACCCCTTTCCTTTTCATGCCACCACAGAGACAACTAGCATTAAGTCTAAATAAGAGTCTAAATATGAAGACTTCCTAAATTCTCATGTCCATCCCTTTCTTTTCATGCCACCATAAAGACAAATAACATTAAGTCTAAATAAGAGTCTAATGTGAAGACAAATATCATTAAGTGTAAATAGGAGGACCCAGGGAAAAAAAAAGAAAAAAATTATCAAGATTTTGGGAATAAAACAAAACAATATCAAGATTTTGGGGCATAAAAAGGAACCTCTCCTTTTTGCCGTTTGTCTTTTCCGGACCAAAATCTTGCCTAGACAGAAAATGAGTACGTTGAGAAGTCTTACGCCTCAGTTTCCATTGGTCTCCTCTCATCCGGTGTAAAAGAACAGTGAAATTGTTATCATTTCACATCTCATTCCTTTCTTTTGTTACAATCTACAAAACCAAACATGGGTTAAAGATTTTGGAAGGGAGGGAACCTTTTTGTATGTCTTTTCTTCTTTACAAATGCGCCTGCAATAAAAAAATTCATAGAAATGCTTATCACATAAAACTTCTAACCCTCTTTTACCCTAACTCTAGAATATTAAATGGGGGCTAATTTCCCTTACAACCGAAAATTTGCTTTAGAATATAGCGAACGGAAATAAGCCATGTGAGTAGGCCATCATTAACCCAACAAAGTTATCTCACATTCAAGAACATTGACACATATTACATATATATACTATATACTCCAGTTTCATTTCATATACATGATAAAACACAACCAACAAAATACATGATAAAATACAAGCAACCAAATCTAAACCACAATATGTTTGGCTTATAGCTTGCATAGGAAAATACAAGCAATTGACTTTGACCTATTAGCAAGAAGAGATTCACATCTTGAACTAGCACACGCCATAAGAAAACAAGCTACCGACTTTGAACTATTAGCCATTAGAGATTCACATCCTGAACTAGCACATGTATGTTTGTATCAGGGTTATCACAAAACACGGTTCGACACATGCTTTTATTAGTGTCACGGTCATAACACGGTTCATTAATTAATTTTGTCAAATAAGATTACAAAGCCATGGATTGCATGAACATATGGAGTCTTGAAATTCAATAAACTCCTACAAGTAAACAAAATGAAATTCACGATTTGTTTTGGCTGCATAATCGAATCATAAGCAACTTAAGGTGACTTCTGAAAATGATAGAAATATAGATGTTTTTAGTTAAAAATGTCAACTAAGACAAAGCCATCAGATTTGAGCTTTAGTTTGAGAAGCCTATCAGGTTTTGAGTATAGCTAGGTGAAACTAGCTCCGAAGTGTGATTAAAAAAAGTGTATGTTACTCATCCACCATATATTTTTTTTTACTTGCAATATGCCGCATCTTCTATTCTTTTTGTATATATTAAGTAGTTTCCAATTCAATCACACCCACAGAGTCGGTAGATAAGTCTTTTCCTTCTCATGACAACACATACAAACATCATTAGGTCTAAATTGAAGACAAATATCATTAAGTCTAAATAGGAATAATACACACCCAAAGTTTGTAGAATCCTCGACTGTTTCTCCCGGATGCGGTCGAGCCTCGCTTTATCGCTTTATTTCACAAAGCAGCCATGGATGTCCGCAGATAACATATTATTGTGATCGTCGCCATCAGACGAAGACAAATATCATTAAGCCTAAATAGGAATAATACACAACCAAAGTTTGCAGAATCCTCGACTGTTTCTCCCGGATGCGGTCGAGCCTCGCTCATTTTCACAAAGCAGCCATTGATGTCGCGAGATATCATCTTATTGCACTGCCGCTACCGTCAGAATAAAATCAATCGACGCCTCTCGCAAGTGGGCCTCAAGTGTGGGCCTATAAGAATAACACATTAAGTCTAAATAGGAATAATACACACCCAAAGTTTGCGTAATCCTCGATCGCTTTCTCCCGGATGAGGTCGAGATCCTCGCTCACTTTCACAAAGCAACCATGGATGCCGTGGTATATCATCTTATTAGACTGCCGCGATACCATCAGATTAAAACCAATAAACGCCCCTCAAGCGCGCCTATAAGAAAGCGAGAGAGGCAAGCAGGGTTTAATCCTCGATCAAGCTTCTCCTGATGCAATGAGTTCCTCGCTCACTTTCACAAAGCAACCATGGATGCCGCGGCATATCATCCTATTACGACAAGTCGCTACCGTCAGATAAAACCATTAACACCTCTTCGCCGCGCCTATAAGAAGTGAGAGAGCAAAGCAGGGTCGCCAAGAGAGTGGGGCCCAACACTTGGTTTTTTTTTTTGTTTTTAATCGCGCTTTAAACGGCGCTTGAACTCGGATCTACCGCTTCGATACCATATTGTGACGTCGCTTATCGTCAGATTATAACAAATCGATTTAAGAACGCGCTACTATATTTCTTATATCACATCTCCCGCACACCTTCTATTTCCTCAACCTTCTCAGGCATCTCTTTAAACATTTCCAGAGGTCACCAAAAGTACTTCTTTTCCAATGTCATACAGTGCATATGTAGTGAGTCTCATGACTAGGACAACGAAACAACCATATTATTAAGCTGGGCATACAATCTTACAATTTAATCCCCAGTGTCCTGCACAAGTGAAAAAAAAAACAAACAAAATGAAGTCAAAAGACAAAAAGAACTACACACGCCCAGCTTTTATAAAAATGAAGCACCCACTATATTATGGGAAGTATTTGTTCAATAACAAAATGGTCACTCACTATATTATGGGAAATATAATATTTGTTCAACAACAAAATGGCCACAACATCTTTTTTACCATTGATCTTTATGAGAGTCATGTAAATCGATAGATCTCATATCATAATCATCGCACAGAAATCGCTATTACAGACTTTGTCGCGACACTATCACTATAATCAATGATACAAAATCGCTACATGATTTTTTGTTACAAGATCACACTAATCATATATTATTAAGACAGTTGATTTCCTAAGTTCTCATGTCCACCCTTCCCTTTCATGCCACCACAGAGACAAATAGCATGTAAGTCTAAATATCATTAAGTTCATGCCACCACAGATCATTAAGTCTAAAAAAATAGGAGTCTAAATATGAAGAATTTTGGAAGAGAAAGGAACCTCTTCTTTTTGCCCTTTAGTGTTTTTCCTATAAAAAATGATTTTATTAGTTTCGGCTAAATGACCTGCTGCTAAAATAAAAATAATAAAGAAACATATTTTAAATTTTTGACCACATCGATGTTTCTATATTGTTTTAGTATCACATCTCCTCCATCCTCTATGCTCATCTTCTTGTAATCTAAAAAAAGCCAACTTCAGTACTAAATTTGAGATCTATCTAAACTCTTCTTTGAGATCTATCTAAACTATTAAAATGACTTTCATCATTTCGATCAAAACACAAAAAAATACACTTTTATGCTCATATGTTACTAGAGAATGTGCAGACGTAACACTTTTACAAAATGACTTTCATCCTTTTGATCAAAACACAAAAATAAAAACAAGAAATTTAGCAAAGACATTCATCCCCATAATGTTACTAGAAAAGGAAATAAGTAGATCTAAAATCTTCTCACATTCTTATTAGCTAACGCTAAAAATCACACTAAACCTTAGGGTCGAATTGAAATACCTTGAATAATCAGAGGTTTAAACGGGAAAAGACACAAGGGACTGTGTTGGGGAGCGCCTGAAGTGGCGGAGCTACACCCGATCGCTGGACTGCCGACGCATCGCTGAAATGTTGATGGTAGACAGCCCGTATGATTCCAAAATTGTAAGAAATGCGAGCTGATTCCCTACTAAAAGATGCAGATTCAAGCAACCAATCTTCAATTTACATTTGGTGGATGTATGTAGATGAGTCTCCGTGTAAATATTTAATTTTTTCTTTTATTGCATTCATCATTCCAGAACACTACTACAAATTTATATGCAAAAGCTTGATTACAAAATCTTGGCAGATAACACTCTAATGATCAATGAAATTCCAAGAGGGAAAGCTAATGCTTACAAATGGGTTGCAAATAAAATTATTAACATTCCAAGAGGGCAAGCTAATGTTTCCAAATGGGTTATGAATAAAATTAACCCCATTGAATGACAAAACAATAAACAATACACTTGAATCCATTGACAAACAACTCCACAACAACGGATTCCATTGAATGACAAAATAAGTAATACATTTGAATCCATTGAATGATCAAAACAAACAATATATGCACTTGGAGAATTAAATCCATTAATTCTAGTCAGTCTACATCGGAGTCTAAGTGGGCTCCTAACACAATGCACTTGGAGAGCTAGTCATTTTGCACGCCACAGAAGAACATCGAATTCTCAATGGGCTCCTAACACAGACCAGAGAAATTCTAGCCGCCATGACAGCTTGGGAATCTCAATAACCTCTTCAGAACCACTCGCAGATCCTCTAGTCATGAGCGACGGTAATAAATTAAAGGATAAAAAACTAACCAAGGAGAGAAGAGGTAGACGAAGGGGCGGTAACGGAGAAAGCAGGAATGGGTGGGGTTGAAAGATGTTTGAGAGCAGTTGAGCTTGTTTGAATGTCCCGCACCAGATCTTAGATTCAAACTCGCCGATGGGCAATGATCTTCACATGATTAAACGGACCAAAGAAATTCTAGCCGGCATGACAGCTTAGAAATCTCAATATCCTCTAGGATATTGAATCCCATCTCATTCGCCATGAAAACTCAAGCAATACATACTCGTATCACCCAAAACCCAAACAATACAATACTAAAAAGGGACTTGAGAAAGATACATACACAACCCCAAAATCATGTAATCTCAATGGTTGTTATGATTTAACCAAAGACTTATGTTTCGAGATCGGATGCAACAATACGACTATAAGCATGATCATAACCACAACCAGTGCACACCCTTAACACAAATTCCGCAAACCTCTAACACATTCCTTACAATGAGAGAAGGGTAAACAGTAAGACTTATCTTGGATATGAGGCAATCTTAATTCGTAAAAAAATGATTTGATTAGTTATATGCTAAATGATAGTTGCTAAAATAAAATAATAATTAAACATACCTTAAATTTCTGACTACATCAATGTTTCAGATATTGCTTTACTATCATATCTACTCCATCCTCCATCCTCCATCCTCCATGCTCATCTTCTCCATAATCTACAAAAAGCCAACTTCGATGTGGAATGGAATATGTGAAAACGATTATGAACATATTAAAATCAACGTATTTGTTACTATCCATTTGCTAAACAAATCACATGTAGCTGTAAATAGCTGTGAGTGTAAATAGCTTGACTCTGCAAATATACAAGTATATGATTTTTTTTATCAAAACACAAAATAGATTTTTTTTTTTTAATTTTATCTACCGCAAAATGAGATCTATCTAAACTTTAAAAATGACTTTCAACCTCTCGATCAAATTTTTTTTTGTACACTTTCATACTCATATGTTACTAGAAAATGAGCAGATCTATTAAAATGACTTTCCTTTTTTATCAAAACACAAAAAGCAAAGACATTTATCACCATAATGTAAGAAAATGGGCAGATCTAAAATATTCTCACATCCTTGTTAGCTAATGCTAAAAATCACACTAAAATTTAAAGAATTAAAAACATGCCAGAGATGTTAACATAAAATTTGTTAAAAAGCACTGACCTTCAAGAGATGAAAGATGTGTGCTAATTACCAAACTTAGCCTGAAAGATGTGTGCTAATGACCAAACTTAGCCGAGGAAATGAAATTGCTTAAATTAGAGTTGGTATGGGGAAGGGATATAGGAAGATGTTTATGAAATGAGAAGGGGAAGAGGACGACAAAGCCAAGATGCGAAATAAAATAGTATATATAGAAGTAGGGTAGGGTTTGGTTGGTTGTATATGCTGTGTAATTACCCGAATAGCCCTTTATGCTTGGCATATTACAGACTTTATGCTTGGCATATTACAGAAGATGATTATATATATTGTTTATAAGGGCTGAGCGCTGAATTTGGCCGTGGCTTGACGGGTTTTGAAAGACTACTGCTTGTGACGCTATATTCGCTCTCCAACCCAAATTAAGACGTAAGTCAACCCTAAATTGGCTTTGGCTTCAATCGATTTCGGCCGACGACGGACGGTTTCGCTTAAAAGTTCGAATTTTGAAAAAAATATGACAAAACCTAGGTTGTGTTTGTTTTACTTGTAGCTTTTTTTTTGAGCTTTTTTACATCACATCACCAATCATTTCTTACAATTCTCCCACCAATTAAATCTTCAACTACAAATAAAAAAATATTAAACCATCTCTCATCATTTCACTTTATCAACTTTATTACCTTTTTTATCATTATTTTATTCATTATTCTACTTTATTTCACCAATCATTTCATAATCTACATAAATTTCAAAGAACATCTTAACTTTCTAATCATTTCTTCAATCACTTTATCTAAAAAAAACCCCAAAAAACTCCACAAAAAAAAAACTCCAACCCAAAACAAACACAACCTAGCATCTTTTACATAAACTTTAAATAACTACATCCAAACTAAAATAAATTGCAAACCAAAATGATAAAAAAAAAAAAAAAAAAAAAAACTAACAAGTAACAACATATTACAATATAATTTAGCCCACGATCAATCATCCATAATCAGATATTTACGCATATGCATTTATCGATTTATATATTTATATCAAAAGACAAAAGATCAAGTAAACTCTACTATCGCTAATGACCGAGAGTCTGGCACGCTTGTTATAAAATCAAGCTCAAATCAAGCTCAAGTCTCAATACCTTTAAATCGAATTATTTAAGTTACTAAATTAACTAGAGTTGCTTGGTAACGGTAGTCATATGAAAATAGTTAAGTTTACAATTTTATCCATGCATTTTTATTTCAACCTAGTTTATGATAATGTAGAGCAATTTATTCTTTCCTCATAATATATAAGTTTTTATATGCTTTTATTTTATTAAATGTAAAATAAATATTTTATGACTTCTAAAACAATTACAAGAAATAAAAACATTGCAAAGTTCTGTATCAAAATATTTACGTGGTACATGAAGGATAATGCCATAACTTGTTTTAAAAAAAAAAAAGATAATTCCATAACAAAAAATGGCACTAAAAAAATGAAACTGATCATTTAACATGGGTGCCTTTTTTTTACAGGAGGGGAGCAATTCAGATATAAGTAGTAGTATTGTTGCTTAAAATTCTTCAAAAGTTTATTCGTATGATCTCAATAAAATAAGTGTTATTGCTTTAAATTTTTATCAAACATTACGATCGTGAACTACCACTTAAATTTTTTAGAATAAATACTTAATTGTGCATACCAAAGAGGTTCTAAGATTGTTTTAATGGTTATATTAAAGGAAAAATTGAGTTATATTGGGCCGATTGGGTAATTCGCTTGGTTTGTTATTGGTCCGATTAATCTTGATTGATTCGGATCGATTTACTTATTCAATTGCTTACTTCGCTTCGGCCCTACTATATGCTCCTTTTTTTTCCGTTGATAGAGTAGCCAATTTTTTTTTTTAAGGTAAAAGTTTTTTTTTTTTTTTTTTTTTTTTTTGTTTGGTTTTAAGTAAAAGTTAGAAAATAAATCACTAATGTGTTTCTAAATAAATAGTAATA